>CAWUFW010003029.1:672500-913249 GCA_963921515.1 Calotriton arnoldi
GGAGCAACATACGGATCCTGGGTCTCCCGGAGGGAGCTGAGGGACGAGACCCCATATCATACCTGGATACTTGGTTCAAATCATTTGTCTCATCCTCAGATCTCACCCCCTTTTTCTCTTTGGACAGTGCCTACTGCATGCCATCCCCCCGCCCACCCTCCCCCAAGGACACCTTCATGCCCTATGTTGGCTAAGCTGTTGCATTTTAAAATACTGCAACGCTATTCTGGGATCTGCCAGACGAGTTGGTCCCCTGGAGGGGGAGGTCAAGCTACAGCTCCACCAGCTGGGGGTCCAAAACTCTCTGTTACTCTCAGCTCGCCTCAAAATCATGTCGAACGGACTCACAACATTCTTCACAGATCCCAAGGAAACTTGGGACTAGGGGTATCACTATCACAGTGGCTCATCTGTGGGACATGCGGGATCCACTTCACGTCCCCGTCGACCAGGATTCTAACGTTGAATGTGCACGGCATGCACACGGCGAGCAAGAGGTATGTTATCTATTCTTACACTAAGTGCCAGCAAGTGCACATACTATTCCTACAGAAGTCCCACACAACAGGTGAGGAACTAGAGCACTTGCATAGGTGCTGGAGACGAAGCATTCATGCCGCCATCGACTCGGCGTACACACGGGGCACCTTGGTTTTGATCAGACCTGGGGTCCCTTTTCAAGTGGTGGAAACTGTAGTAGACAAGGGGGGAGATAAGTATTTCTTGAGGCTTACCTGGACGGCCACCCCATACTCGTAGGGAGCACATTTACCCCAAATACAGATCAGGGAGCCTTTTGGGCCACGCTTTCCACAGTGCTAGAGCACAAGGCGAGGTAGCCTTGGGTGCTCGGGGGGACTATATAATTGTTTGCTTGACTCAGATTTGGATAGGTCTCACCCCCCCACTGCGCTGTCCCCTTTATGTGCAATCTGAACGTTTTCCAAGTTGGGTGCAAAATTGGGCGCTAGCGTATGCGTGGAGAGCTACTCAACCCAGTTCCAAACTCTACTCCTTCCACTCCGCACCACACAACCTCCATGTGCGCTTAGATTGCTTCCTCTGCTTTGTTCCGTTAGTCCTTCTTGTTCGCTTGTCTGAGAACCTTGGTCGTATAATTTCAGATCATGAAGCCCACATAATGGACACGCAATGGGTGACCCCTCATCCTTCCACATCAATTTGGGGGCTCCCACAAGATTGCTTAGTGGACCCCGCCTTTCGCAAGGCGCAGGAGACCCACATCCAATGCTACTTTACTGAAAACGCAATCCAGCCTTTACTAGGATGCTTGAATGGGGTACCTTCAAAGTGGTGGTGAGAGGTGCCTGCATGCAGGAAATTGCAGGGCACTGGACAGGGAGATAACGGAGGCAGAGCAGCTTCTATTACGGGTGGGAAAGGTGGTGGACTGCAACCCTGCGAAATGCCCTGAACTTCTCAACAGAGAACCAAAATATTCGACCCACTTGGAGTGCTTGAGGTGCTTCAACTTCACAGCCATGAAGCCAAAGTCAAACAGGGAAGGCGACGAGTCTGGCCATCTTCTTGCTTGGCAGATAAGATAGAAGATCTCCGTGAGTCCTATCATGGAGGCAGTCATGCCCTGGGAGATCATGGTACGCACCCAGGGAGAAATACTACATGCATTTCTCAAATATTACTTGTCCATCTATCAGGCACCCACGGACACGTCCGTGGCGGTCTGAGTGCCTTCTTGTCGGGCCTTACCCTCCCGTGCTTCATGGATGCCACCCAGCTTTCCCTAGATGCCAAAATTGTGACAGCAGATGTAGCAAAAGCAATCCGGGAGAAACAAAACTCCTTGTTCTGATGGGCTAACAACAGAAAATTATAGTACATTTTCATCCAGTCTGGCATCCTGCCTAGCAGAGATGTTTAATGCAGCTCCCCATACAGGAGAGTTCCATCCCCCAACCGAAAAGGGACCCCACTCAACTGGCATCATACTGACCCATTGCCATCCTTGGGGCAGATTACAAGATCTTGGAGAACATTCTCACCAGTAGATATCCCCAGGTTCTTCCAGAACTCATACATTCTAATCAGAGCGGCTTTGTTCCGGGGCTCAGTACCTCGCAAAACATTAGACACCTATTTCATGTGCAAGATAGCTGCAGAAGCGTTTTCTGCATGCAGCTTGCCTCATACTGGACCTTGAGAAGGTGTTTGATTAGTTGACGTGGGACTACCTCATCCTGGTACTTGTACGTATGTGAATCAGGAAACGTTTGCCTGCCTACACCAAGCTGCTTTACACCAAGCCCTCCTCATGGATACACTTGGGTTGTCTTATCTCCACACCCTTGCCAGTGGGCTGGGGAGCCACACAGGGGTGCCCGCTCGCCCCCCTGCTCTTCTTGATGGCAATGGAACCCCTCGCGATCCGGCTGCAAGGAGAGGGTCAGGCGTGGTATATACCTCTAGCGGACAGGACAGATAAGGTGTCCTTGTACAAAGAACACTTACTTTTATATCTGCAGGCCATAATGCTCGACCTCTCCCCACTGCCTGACTCCTTTACTGAATTTGCTAGAGCAGCAGGGCTTTGGGTAAACTGGACAAAATCATACATCTATACACTATATAAATGAATATATATTAATGTTAAAAAATATTTAAATATAGTACATACTTATAATTTATTTATAAAATAATTAGTAACCTATTTTTGATTTTTTTATCCTGTAACTGCGTCATCAGAATATAATTTTCACGTCTAAATGGTATTTATCCATATACATTTACATTGAAAGCAAAGTATTCTGGCAGTTGACAATCAATCATATCCAGGAGTCATGGGACCACTTCTTCCAAAAAAGGAGTGATACCAAATACAGCTGATTCATGTCCAGCACCTCTGTCCACAGCCAAAGGAGAGTTGGGTCTGTTTTTTTGCCTTCACTCCTGGTTACAGGACTTGTATTTTGGGCTCTATAGTAGTTCAAGCACACAGAACCCAATATGAAGCCAATACGAACGTTCCAATACAACTTTTACCTACTCAGTGCTATGACAGACCAGCAGAGATTTTAATAAGTTCAGAATTTTCATTACACTTGCTGACATGGTGTTAAGAAAGCGAAACCAAAGGGGATGATGGACGGAGCGTTAGAGCAAATCAAACACTCACCCCCAGTCAACTGATCTGGGTTTATTCCATCATCATTCTTTAGCTCACTCCACCACCCCAGTTCAGACATGGCCATATGCAAATCAGTCTGACCCTGTGCCTCATGGGAACAGTCAGCTCGAACTGCCAAGCCATGTCTTCCTGGACCGAAACAAGCATCCTGGGACCGGTTTCGGGTTCAAAACCCTCATCAGCCAGGCTATCTTGAATCCAGTGGCAAAGTGAGCAAGGGACCCACGTCTGGGCATACCCTGCCAACTTAGGGCGAACAAAGCGTGGGTCCCTTGCTCACTTTGCCACTGGATTCAAGATAGCCTGGCTGATGAGGGTTTTGAACCCGAAACCGGTCCCAGGATGCTTGTTTCCGGTCCAGGGAAGACATGGCTTGGCAGTTCGGGCTGGACTGTTCCCATGAGGCACAGGGTCAGACTGATTTGCATATGGCCATGTCTGAACTGGGGTGGTGGAGTGAGCTAAAGAATGATGATGGATTAAACCCAGATCAGTTGACTGGGGGTGAGTGTTTGATTTGCTCTAACGCTCCGTCCATCATCCCCTTTGGTATCGACATGGTGTTAAGGGCTCAACACTTTAAATTGTCCACAAATATAGCTTCAAAAGCATAAAAACCTATTTTAAAAATACCATTGGCATTACACTTTTAAAAAAAAATCACAAATTATTGGGCGAAAAACCGCATTCTGTAACTTGATTAGTTCTTTGAAGCAAACAATGTGCCATTTTTGTAGAGGCAGGCAAGAACTGAAATTGAACAATTACTTTCACTTTACAAATAGTAATGTTAGAAAGAAATACATTCAAAGTATGCAGTAAAGCATGCTTAAAATTATTTTTGAGTCGAAATTTTAAATGTGCATATCAAACTATTAAAGTGAAGCAATCTCTTATGGGACATAAGTAAAAATGAATTCCTTGTAAATTCAAGAAAACACTTGTTTTTCAACATGTTGTTTGGCAAAACATTTTGCAATTCATCTTCAGAACATTGTAGCAGTTACTAAAACACATAGCATAATTGAGTCACACGAGCACGTGAATCAAGATAGCCGCTGCTCCGTGAGTCTTCTGGGTGTCCCCCCTTTATTGACGATTATATTACAGGTAAAGGTTTTTCTTACCGCTTGTTCCATGCTGTGGTAGCTTGCCACAAAAGACACTTTGAGGCATGTGATTTTTGAGGCTCGTTTTTACAGTTTGAAGGAGTTTAATACATCTAACCTCTCACCGGTGTGTTCACGTGAGGTACTGCTGAGTTACTAGTCAGGCTGGCGGAGTCATGCTGACGTAAGGGAACGGCTGAGGCCTATACCATACCCACAGCTGGTTTTAGCGGCTGCACAGCCTTATTTTGCAAAGTCGTTTATGTCTGCTTGCTAAATTCTTCAACTGTTATTACACTTGCCTTCAATATAATTCCTTTATTATTATGGAAGGGAAGAATATTCATGTTATGCAGAACAAACAAAAACAAACTATTTCTCCTCCACCAGTCAAGTCAAAAATAGTGGACTCTAATGAGTCTTCTTTGTCCACATTACTTGATGAAATACAAGCAATTTGTTCTAATACAGAACATTTTGCATCAGAAATTAAAAATATACACAAAGACATGGAAAGTCTCTCTATGAAAGTATCAGATAATGTAATAAAAATCCAGGATAATAAAGGAAAAGTTGATAGTCTAATGCCTATTGCAGCTAAAATTGTGCCAATGAGAAAATCATTACTTAACTTAGAAAATCATAATCGACAGTACGACTATTCACCCTGGGGCCTGACCCCAAAATGGCGGCCCACCCGGGTCCAAGCATACCGGCGGCTACATTCTACATAACGAAGAGGTGCGGTATGATCAGCTAAGCGCAGGCAGTGGCCACATAAAGCACCAGTATAGGCCACGAGGCAGGGACTCAACGGAAATAATTAACACCTCCAATCTCAAACAACATCATCATGGGTGCCTAATCACAATATGGCGGATCCCCGTGGTCAGGCAAACTGGCTGCAACGCCCTCTACAACGAAGGCGCGACGTGATCAGTGGAATGCAAACACCGGCGGAATATAATGTAAGAACTCACGCCTCCAATTCTAACAAAAACATTCAGGGTGCCAGGCTTCATCCACGCATTACACCTTTATACCACGCAAATCACCATTATCCCTAAAATGACCACCATGTGTGTGCCCTTTGTCAAAGCACTCCTTATCCCCTTGTTGGGGAGGGGTCCAGCATTTATGCCCTGGAGTTTCAGAGACCCCTCTGAGAGAGTCTACAGCGTCAAGGGAGCCTCACACAACGGAGGTGTGGGAATGGTGCCCTTTGCCAAAGCACTCCTCTCCCCTTGTTTGGGAGGGATCCAGTATTTATGCCATGGAGTTTCAGAGACCTTCTGAGAGAGTCCACAGCGTCAAGGGAGCCACACACAGCAGAGGTGTGGGAATGATACAATCACCACTGGGAGCACAACACCGCACACCGTGACCAGCGCTCTCAATGGATTCTTTTTTGACGATGCCTTCCTAGGCGGAAATTAGAACCTTCTGTATGTACTGCGGTGCCCGAGCAACCTTTGGCCGATGACCGGTGGAGCTGTCCTACACAGCTATAGAGGAGTTTGGCCCTGGTTCACCCCTCGGCAGTCACCTACCCAGCCGAACGTCGGACACCGTTTCTCCTTGTCTCCCGGTTGTGTTTCCTTCCCCCCCACATCTTCCCTCTTTTATTCTTTATCTTCCTCCCCTGCTCCTTTCCTCTCTCCCCTGAATCTCTCTCCCCTGGCCCCCTTGTTTCTTACGTCTATGTTATGTTTTTTTTTGCAACTCTTGTAACGCATGTAACTACGCTCCAGCAACTCATGTAACTTGTAACTATGCGCTGAAACAATGCTCGTCCTCATGTAAAGTGCTCTGATACCTCCGGGTCTAGCCAGCGCTATATAAAACTTTTCAAATAAATAAACAAAATAAATAAAACTTGCGAATATTCAATTTACCAGAAGATGTGGAAGGTAATGACTGCAGGCAGTATTTGGAAAATATATTACCTGGTCTTTTACGTTTAAAATTCCCAGAACATTTTGAGATTGACAAGACGCATAGAATTCCTTCACATCACAGTCCAAGTCAGAACAAACCTCGTCAAGTAATATTTAAAGTTCTGTGTCATCATCATCATCTAGTGCTGGCTGATACGGAAGGCGGCAAGAGAGATTCCGTCTTTAGGAGTTAATTAGAATAACATTTTCAGCCATCAAGACTTTGCCATGGAGACGGTTCAGATCCACAAAAGGTTCACTGATCTTTGACCAAGATTGAGAAGCTATGGTTTTAAATATGGCCTTTTTGATCCCTCTACTATGCAAATCTGGAAAGATGGTTTCTCGAAGTCCTTTCAACGTCCTGATGATTTTCGTCTCTTCTTAGCTCAACAGTCAAAGCTCTGCATGGAAATGAATGAAACTGATACTTGATCACTATGTTTTAAGTTTCCTTATAACTAGCCTATTAAGCAGAGTTTCTTTAAGAGGGCATTCATGGTCAGGTCAATATGTCATGCGTGTGTGCGATTCAACCGTAGTATTTATGTTTCATTGTTGTCTTTTAAGTGTTTGTTAGCAATTTTCCTTTTCCTCCTTTCACTTAGTGTCAGAGCTATTTTTGTTTTTCTTCATGCTTATCTGGTTCTTTCTTTTTTACTGTCTTCACTCTTCTACGATGATGAATAATTTCAATGGTAAATGTACTAAGGTGTTAGATTATTTAGCTAGACATAAAGGGATATATGTTTACTTCAAGAGACTCATATATTGGATACAGTTTTATCCTACGTAAATAAAAAATGGGTTGGAAATTTTATTTCTTCTCCTGCTCTCAATAAGAAAATGGAGTTGCTATTCTTTTAGCAAAAAATGACATCTTCAAATACTAAATAAATGTTCTTATTCAGATGGTCGTTTCCTCATAGTTAAAGTCAAAATCGATTATAACATTTTACACCTGATTAATGTGTATGGTCCCACTAATGATGGCCCTAATTTATGGTCTCACTTTACATCAGAAGTTCTAAAATTGGGTTTTGTAATAGGAGGTGGCTTTAACCCTATCTGTGACCCATTATTGGATAGAACGTCCCAAGCCAAATATCGTCCTCCAAAGGCTTACTTCACTCTTAAGTCCATTTTTGGAACTACCAAATTGATAGATATTTGGCGTTTACATCATCCAACTGAAAGAGATTTATTTATTTTCTAACCCCTATAATTACTATGCTCGAATAGATTATTTATGGTATCCTGTCAATTAATCCATTCAGCTTTTGATCCCACTATTCAGAATATTGATATTTCTGACCATGTACTCGTTTCATGCGTCTTACGATATAGCTTCTCTCAGCAAACTCAAGGTCGATGGCACATGAATACCAATGTTATCCTTAATGGAAAAAAAACCTCTTATTAGCATTACAAAAATATTTTTCTTTTAATCCTGAAAGTTCTACTACAATTGTTAATCGATGGGATGCATTTAAGGATTATGTCAGAGGGGCAACAATATCTATTATGGCACACAATAGCAAATCATTTAACTCTAGAATTAAAGAATTGGATAAGCAAATAGCAAAGCATGAAAGTCTCTTAATCCCATCGAATCATATCAAATATAAGACACAACTGCAAAAACTTTGGGCCTGATTATGAGTTTGGCAGTCTTGGGGCGGGCCACACCAGCGCCCCGCTCCAAGACTGCCAAACTCGACTGCAGCCCACCTGCCAGATTACGAGTCATTTTGTGGTCTGGTGGGTGGGCAGCATGGCAGTCCTGTGGCAGTACAGTTCAAAGGCTCATATGTGAGCCTTTGGACTGCAGCGCCAGAGGAATGCCAAAGCAAGTTCCTGCACAGCATCGAATTTGTAGTCCATACTGTGCAGGAACTGGGGTGCATTAACACATGGGGGCACACCATGTGACCCCCTGCATTCACCATCATGCACAGGGGCATCATGGGACCCTACAGGGCCCTCTTACTTTCCTGACCACCACACTTTTCATGGCAGGATCAACGCCATGAAAAGTGTGGACGTCAGGAAAGTCATAATATGCTTGGCGGTGCTGCAGCGGCACCGTAAGCATATTACTGCCCTAGACGGCCACGCCAACGCTGGGATCATGGATCCCTGGTGGTTGCGGCGGTCCTATGGCAGTCCAACCGCCGAAGTTGTAATACAGCGGTCGGAGCATCAGTGCTGCAGAAGCTGCCATGCCACCGTGGGTTTGGCTGGACTATGGACCGCCCAACTTATAATTAGGCCCTTGGTTGTGAATTAAACTCCATATTAAGCAACAGTCTGGCAAATAAATTTCAAATAGCAAAGCTAAATTTTGTTTCAGTGCTAATTGATCTGGAAGATTATTGCCAAATTATCTTTGTATTAAGAAAGATAAGAATCAAATTCATGCTCTTCATAATTCTAATGGTCAAATCGCTTTATCCCACAAAGAAATATTTCATGTTTTTATGAATTATTATTCAACTTTATATAATAAACCCCCATTCTGTAGATATATCGCATATCGATAATTTTTTAGAGAGGCGTGGTTTAACTAAAGTTGGAAATAAATTGAACTTACCGATCACTTTAGAAAAAATGCAATCAGCTAATTAATCCCTTAAATTACTTAAATCTCCTGGTCCAGATGGTATTCCTGCTAAATTTTATAAATAAATTTCCCCTCATCTATTACCTCATTTACTTAAATCAATCAATCAGGGGTTTGTGAAGCGCACTACTTACCCGTGAGGGTCTCAAGGAGCTGGGAGGGAGGGCAGGTGGGATCGAGCAGTTCTGTCTCATCCGAAGAGCCAGGTCGTGAGGCCCTTCCTGAATGTTTGCAGTGTGGGGGTTCTTCTGAAGCTGAGTGGGAGTTTGTTCCAGGTCTTGGCTGCGATGTAGGAGAAGGATCACCCCCCCACTCTGGCTCTGCAGAGTAATTTACTTACTTTAGTAATAGAGGTTCAACTTCTGGGTCCTTTACTGAAGCTTTGATTATAGTTCTTCTGAAACCTAACAAATATCCCAAGATTGTTTCAAATTATCACCTCATTGCTTTAATTAATCAAGGTTGTTATGTTATGCTAAGATTCTTGCAACTAGGTTGAACTCTGTGCTTGCTAGTTTCGTGCATATTGACAAATCTGGTTTTATGAAAAATAGACATTTGGTAAATAACGTAAGATTATTATTCCATTCGATTGAAGCTGGACCATCACTGACTCAATCAGCCGGTGTCCTGGTATTAGATGCACAAAAAGGCTTTTGATAAAGTCCATTGGAAGTATCTTTTCTGCACCTTAAATGCATTTAACTTTGGCAGTTCATTTATCCGTATGATTTCAGCTCTCTATTCTGGTCCATCCGCCAAACTTTTCATTAATGGTCAAATTTCTAATAATTTTTTCCTTTTTCGAGGTACCAGACAAGGCTGCCCCTTATCACCTTTACTTTTTCTTCTTGCTGTTGAACCTTTCAATTTCACCATCAGAAATTGTAAGGACATTGAGGGCCTTATTATAAATACTGTCCCTATCAAAACATCAGCTAATGCTGATGATGTGCTCCTATATATTGGCAATCCTGAATTTTCCATTCCTCTGCTAATAAATCTAATTCACACTTACTCTCAAATTATCAGGATATACTTTAAACACTAATAAAACAGTTTTTTTTTCCTTCAAACATTCATTGTACTCCTGATATGCTCCCAAACAAAGAATTAATCTGATAAAAACATAAACTTAAATGTCTTGGTATATTATTTTCTGGCACCATAAAACAATAGATTACATTAAATTGTGAGTGCATTCTTGCTCAACTTAAAGACACATTTCAAAAATGGTTGACCCTGCATCTATCCTGGTGGGTGGGGAAAAATTGATGCCATCAAAATGGTTATTGCTCCAAAAATGTTCTATTTCCTTTCTATGATACCTATTAATGGTCTTATAGATCAATTGAATAGCACCAGCAACAATGATGCACCCAGGCTTGGTTCTTGTAAAATACCAGCATTGATGTTTGTTGATGATACACTTCTTCTTTCTAAAACCCCAATGGGCATCCAAAGAATATTAGATAGTTTCAACAAATTTTGTAGGGTGATTGGCCTTGAAATCAACGTTACTAAAACCAAATTTATGGTTTTTAACCCATCATATTCTACACGTTCAAACCCCAGCCTGATTGGTTCTGTCCTTGAGAGGGTTCCTATTATTGACTATCTAGGATTAACTCTTAGCCAGAATATGGACTGGTCATTCCATATTGCCAAACAAAGGCTAAAACTGGTGCAATACACAGGTGGGCTTGCAAGGGTGTATAAGGGAGCCTTTTATAAACCTGTTAGCCCCACTATTGAGATCTACAAAATGCAAGCCCTAGGTGCTACCTTGAATGTTGCCGAGCTATGGGGACACATATCTATTAAAGATATTGTGCAGGTGGAGAATACATTTCTAAGGCAACTAGTGAGCCTCCCTGCTAGTACCACACTAATCCCCCTTCGACTGGACCTAGGCATTAGATCAATTGCAGAGGGGGCCGGACTTAGGCCACTTATATTTTTGAAAAGATTATGGATCACTCCAGAGCTGACCTCTTATAGATTGGCTTTGGTGGAGATCCTAGGACTTCAAGGGGCTGTTAGGCTACCATGGCTTCACTACATTAGGGAAACCCTAATAACTATTGGCAAAGCAAGCCTGTGGGATGATCCGGCAGTGGCTTGCTCGGCAGTGTCCAAGGGGGAGTTAGTGAGATGTTATAAGGGGTTTAAATCAAACTCCCTTCTGGCAAGTCTCTTCTCTGGAACACTAACAATAAGATTTCTAGGGATTAAAGAAACCTATCTATTTGAGGACTTTCTGGGTCAATCAATCAATCAGGGGTTTGTTAAAGCGCGACTACTCACCCGTAAGGGTCTCAAGGCGCTAGGGGTGGGGGGGGTGCAGGTTCCATCCATCAAGGAGGGGGTCTGTCGAAGAGCCAGGTTTTGAGGTTTCTTGCGAAGATGGGGAGCGATGTTGTCTGCCTGAGGTGGAGCGGAAGGGCGTTCCATGCTTTGGCCGCGAGGAAGGAGAAGGAGCGGCCTCCCCATCTGGTCTTTCTGGTGCGGGGGACGACGGCGTAGGAGAGCTGGGCTGATCGTAGGGTCCTTTGGGGTGCGTGGAATTTGAGTCGGCTGTTCAGGTATGCTGGTCCGGTGCCGTGGAGGGCCTTGTGTGCGTGGGTGAGCATCTGGAAGGTGATTCTCGCCTCGACAGGGAGCCAGTGGAGTGTGCGCAGGTGCTGGGAGATGTGGCAGTGTTTTGGCAGGTTGAGGACCAGTCTTGCGGCGGCGTTCTGGATGTTCTGTAGCTTGCGGGTGAGGTTTTTGTTTATTCCAGAGTAGAGTGCGTTGCCGTAGTCGAGTCTGCTGGTGACCAGGGCGTGAGTGACGGTCTTTCGGTGTTCGAGGGGGATCCATTTGAAGGTCTTACGAAGGAGGCGGAGGGTGTGGAAGCAGGAAGACGAGACAGAGTTGATCTGGCGGTCCATTTTGAGCTCGGAGTCCAGGATGATTCCCAGGTTGCGTGCGTGGTCCGTGGGGGTTGGCGGGTTTCCGAGGGCGGGGGCCACCAGGTGTCACTCCAGGCATCGGGGTTTGGGCCCATGATGAGTACTTCTGTTTTGTTGGTGTTTAGTTGTAGGCAGCTGTTTTTCATCCATTTGGCGACGGCTTCCATGCCTTCTCGAAAGTTGCGTCTGGCGGTGTTGGACTCGTTGGATAAGGAGAGGATGAGCTGGGTGTCGTCTGCGTATGACACGATGTTGAGTCCGTAGGTTCTGACGATGGGGGCAAGTAGAGCCATGTAGACGTTGAAGAGCATCGGGCTGAGGGAGGAGCCCTGGGGGACTCCGCAGGTGGTAGGTGTGGGGTCCGAGAGGAAAGGGGGGAGTCTGACCCGCTGCGTCCTGCCGGAGAGGAAGGAGCGGATCCAGTCGAGGGCCTTGTCCTGGATTCCTGCGTCGTGGAGTCTGCGTATTAGGGTGCGGTGGGAGACTGTGTCGAACGCCGCTGATAGGTCGAGGAGGATGAGGGCTACTGTTTCTCCTTTGTCCAGTAGGGTGCGGATGTCGTCTGTTGCGGCGAGGAGGGCGGGTTCCGTACTGTGGTTTTTTCTGAAGCCGGATTGGGAGGAGTCGAAGATGTTGTGTTCTTCAATGAATGTGGCGAGTTGGCTGTTGATGGCTTTCTCGATGACTTTCACTGAGAACGGGAGCAGGGAGATGGGTCTGTAATTTTTGAGGTCGGTGGGGTCCGCTGAGGGTTTCTTTAGGAGGGGGTTGACCTTGGCGTGTTTCCAGTCGTCGGGGAACGAGGCGGTCGCCAGGGAGCGGTTGATGGTGTGGCGGAGCATGGGTGCGATGGTGTCGGCGGCTCTGTTGAAGATGTGGTGGGGGCAGGGGTCCGTGGGGGCCCCTGAGTGGATTGACTTCATTGTCTTCAGTGTGTCTTCGGTGGTGAGGGCTGTCCAGTCGTCAATCACTGGTTTCCGGGTGTCGGGGTGGTTGGTGAGGGTTCAGTGTGTTGGTTGTCTTCGTCGAAGTTGGGTGAGGTTCAACCGGCCCTAGCGATGAAGCTGTACATCCAATTTATGCACAGAACTCTTCCCTTGTGCACATTTACCAACCATTGGAGGGGTGTGGGTTATGATACATAATTGAATTGCCCCTCCTGTGGCTTGGGCAAAGAAACAGAGGCAAATTACGTATTTTTCTGTGCAGCCTATAAGAAATCTAGGGCTAAATGGTTGATTCAACTCTGCAGAAATCTAGGGACATCACGTTGCCATGAGTTACATAGGATCTTGAAAACCAACATGCATCAGCCTATTGCCTTTGCATTCTCTAAATACTTGTTCTCAATCTGGTGTGTGAGGAAAAGGTTCCTGTGAGGCATTGTCTTTCCTCAATAGGAATAACGCTGGGCCCTAGCATGTGGCACATGATAAGTCCGAAGGATTATAAGGGATGTATGGCCTACAGCAAACACGTAACTCCCTAATCTCTCTTCCCAGCCCAACCTGGCACATTGGAGCAAAATATATGTAAATATCTATTATAAGGTGTTAGTGATTTTAAAAATATTTTATTTTAGCACTAAGCACCTCAGAAGGAGCAACTTGACAATGACAGTCTTTTATGAAATATTCCCCGTCCCCAGACAATATGGTTGGCATAGCGGACCCCTCTAGATATAGTTATAGAATCTCTTGGAGGTTTTTGTCCCATATAATTTTGTCTAAAGGGGGAGTTCTTAATAACTGTTCTATTTTATCAGGGGGTAATAGATATAAACTGGTTTATTGTATTTATTGTAATATATTTTATATATTTCCATCTGAACTGCCTCCGGTTGAGAGGTTGTTTGATCAATTAGGTAATGTGTTTTTATAGCTGTGTGATTTTTATATACTGAGTTGCATTATATGATGTTGTGCACTTTTATGGTTCTTTGAACCGAAATAAAGTTATTGAATGGATACCTATTCAACTTCCTCTTAAATTCTATGAAAATATTGACAATTGTCTTTCTCAATTTATTTGGAATAACAAATCTCCTCATTTAAATTATAAAAACAATTGCGTCATCATCCCATGTTGTATCACTTTCTTAAAAAAATTTAATAATCTTAAAGGGGACCATATCAACATTCTTACTTCATTCTGGAATGTGGAACTAGATTTATCATTATCTCAACATACATAGAGAAAAATCTGGTTAAATAATATGTCTGTATGGCTGCCTGTTTCTCTATACCAAACTAATACTTTTATTTTATTCAATTGTTTATGGACTCCTTTAAGGTTATTTAATGCAAAACTTTTAAATTCTCCTAATTATTGGAACTGTTCTCTCAATTCAGGCTCATTACTGACATATGCTTTATCAATGTAATGTTGGTAATTTTTGGATAATGGTTTGGAAAGTCATTTCAAAAAGTTTGAACATTGCAGATAATCTGTCATATAATTTATTGATTTGTAAACCGATTTCACTTACCACTAAAATGTCTGTTATCAATAGCAAACTTCTAGAGTTCTTCATTTTTGCAGCTTTAAAAGCAATTGCTACCAACTGGAAAAATGCCTCATTATTATCAGTTCATGCCTGGTGGCCTTGGATAATATTTTACCAGATGAGGTGCCAATTTGACTCTTTCAGGTGTCATTCACAATGCTCCTAATTATCATTTAGTTCGGAAACCTTTATATTTCATCCTTTACTACCATCACTTGAATAAATGTTATGTTATAGTATGTTATACTGAATTGTATCGCTCACTAATCACGCAAGAGGGTGTCCATTCACTTGGGCAGGTGCATAGGTTTGTGGCCCCCAAGGTGCTTATAGAAGTGAGGAGGAGGCTCTGATGTGTTGAGGGAGGTCATTCCATGTCTTGGGTGCGATGTAGGAGAATGAGCGACCTCCAGTTTTGCTTTGTGAATGTGGGGAATGTTTGTGAGTGAGAGTGTTCAGTTATTCTGGTCCTGTGTTGTGTAGGGCTTTGTATGTGTGTGTGAAAAGTTGGAATTAGCTGCACTTGTAGATGGGGAATCAGTAAAGCTTCCTGAGGTGCGGTGTGGAAGTTCGAGTATGAGTCTTGCAGCGGTGTTCTGGATGGTCTGGAGTCTGTGTAGGAGTTGTTTGGCTATTACGGCATAGAGACTGTTCCCGTAGCCCAGCCTGCTGGTGATGAGTGCTTCCATGATGGTTCATCTGGTGATCAGAGGAAACTATTTGAAGATTTTTGCAGCATGGGTAGGATGTGGAAGCAGGAGGTGCACACTGCATTGACTTGAGCAGGTTGAGTCCCATAGGGATGTCTTGTTGACGAAGACCAGTACTTCCGTCTTGTCGGAGTTGCGCTGCAGGCAGTTGGTTCGCATCTAGACTGCTACCATGGTCATGTAGTTGGAGAAGCTTATCTGGCAGTGCTTGTTTTGTCTGTCAGGGAAAGGATGAGTTGGGTGTTATTGGTGTAGGAGACAATCGTGATGTCTTGTGATTAGGTGATGTTGGAGAGCGGTGTCATGTATATGTTAAAAAGGGTGGGGCTGGGGGACAACCCCTGCGGGATTTTGCAAATCAATTTCTTGGTCTCTGATGTGAAGGGTGGCAGCCTAACCCTTTGGGTTTGTCCTGTGGGATAGGAACAGATCCATTTGAGAGTGGATCCTTGTATGCCAATCTCCTGGAGTCTTCTGATGAGGGTGTTATGAGAGGCAGTGTCGAAGGCCGGAGAGAGGTCGAGCAGGATGAGGGCCGCTGCTTCTCCTACGTCCAGGATGATTCAAATGTCATCGGTGGCCTCAATGAGTGCTGCTTCAGTGCAGTGCTTCTTTCTGAATCCTGATTGAGTGTTATCTTGAAGATGGTGAAGGTCGAGGTGGGTTGCTTGTTGATGGCCTTCTCAATCACTTTGGCTGGATAGGGAAGCAGGGAGATGTGTCAGAAATTGCTCAGTTGATGCAGGTCGGCTTTGGGCTTATTGAGGAGGGCGTTGATTTCTGCAAGTTTCCATTCATCTGTGAAAGTGGCAGATGTGATGGAGGTGTTGATGTGGGTCAGGATGGTGCTGATTGGTGATGTTCCCAGGTTGTATATGTGGTAGGGGCATTGGTTTGTCAGGTGCCTGAGTTGATGGTCTGCATGATTGCCATTGTGTCGTTTCTGGTGAGTGTTGTCCATTCGGTCAGGTGGCCATCATGGGTTTGGGTGGGTAGGTTAGCAACGAGTTCTTTGAGGTTGGGTTGGTGTGCGAAGTTGCTGTAGATATGTGCAATTTTACAGTGGAAGACGTTGGATATGACAAAGTTGTTGGGAGGAAGCAATGTTGTTGACAGTGACTGAACGTGAGGTGAACTCGTTAACGATCAAGAAAATCTCCTTGCAGTTGTTGGAGCATCCTTCGATGAGGTCCACTAGTGCTTTTTTCTTGATGTCTCTTACTTGCTGGTGATAGCGTCTGAGTGAAGCCTTGTAGATAGTTCTGGCGGTGGTGCTGTGGCTAGCTCTCCATTTCCTTTCTAGCTATTTACAGTGTTGTTTGGTGACTCTGAGATCTTCTGTGTACTAGCTGGCCTGCTTGCATGATCTACTATGTTTGTTGGGTTTGATGAGTGCAAGGGTGTCCGCCTAGTTCTTGATCCAGTTGTTCAAGTTGTTGATGTTCTTGTTGATGTTGTCTGTGGGGCTAGGTTGATCTATGCTGAGGGCGCTTAGCCAGTCTGCTTCTGTGATTTTGCCCCAGCTGTGGCTTGGAAAGCTGAACCTGATAGGGGTGTTGATTTGAGGTAGGCTAATTTTGAAATGAATGTTGGAGTGGACGGTCTATTTGAGCGGTGTGGTGGAGTTGTATTTGATGCTGTCGCTTGTGGTGAAGATGGGGTCCAGTGTGTGTCCTGCAGTGTGTGTGGGTTCTGGGACGACCTGGGTGAGGCTATGTTGCTCAAGTTTTTGAGGTATACTGTGGAGCAGGGGTCGTTTCGTTCTTCTAGATGAAAGTTGAGGTCACCGAGGCGAATGTAGGCTCTGGAGTCGAAGGTGAGCGAAGCGATAAAATTGGTGATGAGGTTGGTAAAAGTAGCTCGTGGTCCGGGTGGTTGGTAAGTGAGGGTTCTGTTCAGGGTGAAGTTTTCTGAGATTTGCAGCTTGAAGTGCAATTGTTCCATGAATGGTGTGGTGTTCTCTGTGGAAGTTGTTCATTTGATGGATTCCTTGTAGATAATAGTGAGACTGCATTCCTCACACATGCTGAAATGTTTGAGAAAATTGTTAAGTCTTTCCTATCCGGACATAACTTAGAACTGGCCTACCATTTTCTAATTGAGCCAAAAGGGGTAGTTCCTGTACAACTAGACAGTGTTGAATGATGTGTCTCTAAAAAATCCCTCACAGCTATTTTACATTCTACTCCTTCATATACTAATCGGAAATTAAATTGATATTTCTGTCTTCTTCACTGCATAGAATGTCAGACACTCCCTCATTTCTCTACATATGACATACCACTATTGTCTGTAATGGATTCTAACGAGTATCCTTCTTGAACTTTTTCCATAAACTCATTCATAGCTGGATTGTCAAATTTTACTTCTGACTACTCTAACAATGAACATTTATCATCAGTGCATGTTTGGAACCTGGAATCAACATCATGCATGAACCTGTGAATGGTTTATCAGGGGTGACAACTGCCATAGACAGATATGTAACCATGTTTACAATCCATTGTGAAAGACACAAGCCATACATTTCAGTAACTCATAGCCATGCTCCTGTCCAGTTGTGACCACAAACAAGGCAATCATACCTGGCTTTTGATTGCACTTATTCCAATCATTCAAATGTCTCTCTGATGCACCAACCTCGGAATCTTCTCACAAATTAGGATAATTCTTCAGCTTCACTCTAATAAGGTAATAAGGTTGCACAACCTCTTACTTGTTTTCACTTAGCCATCCCCTAAACAATATTACTCCTTTCTTCCCTTAAAATATTCCTATTAATAGAATCCATCATTCATGCTACAAAACGCATTCACTTCTCATCAACAGCAAGCCTGGCACATTGTCCATTTGGAAGTAAAATTCTTCGAACCTGTGCTGCCACTTTTCGATACTTGGTATGGCTTTCCTTGAACCCTTGATGATGTGCAGAACTACATAAGGCATATGGTAAGTTTGAACCCAAAACTTTGAACCCCAAACACTGCTTCAGTGTGAGTCCAGCATGATAAAACAGTTATATACAACTGAATTATCTGGTTCCGTCTAGCACAAAGTCCTAGAGACAAAAGCCACAAAACGTCTCTGCCACTTCTCACCACTCTAAGCACTGCACCATCCAAATGACATGCCTTAAATGTTTGTCTAAGGACCCCTTTGACTACTCCTTGTCATACTCAACCCAAAATTAACATTGACTTTTTCTTCATATGTGTGTCAAAGTTCTGTCTTGTATCTGGGAAATGGGCTATGATTTTTCCATAATATTCTTCAAAAACCAAAGAAATGGCAAAGGAGAACCTTGTGGCATGGATCAGGTGTCAAGTGAACTTCATTTATAAACGCTCCGTGTATGCGATTGCCTCTACCACAAGTGTGATGACACAGTTAGTCTACACCTTCCACATAATTCTTACACTTCTCGTGTCTGATGATTAATTGTATGGGCTGCCACCAGCCAGTTTTCATATATTTGAATCTGATTATACTTTCTTGTTTGATGTAGAATATTAAAGCATGTGACTCCTTAGAGCGCAGCTTGATGATAAACAGACAATAAGTCAAAAGTAGAAATGTTACAACTTCCCCCAATATTTTTTCAATGAATTTATTTATTTTGTTTTATTTTATATTTGAAGTTCAGCAATCAACATGAATCATAAATGAAAATGAAAAAGAAGAGAAAACATGAGTAAATGCATTGCACATCTTGTTCCTTCGATTTCTTCGACAATGTGGAATACATGGGCCCCTCCATACAATCCAAATATTGTCCACCTTTTACCAGGTTGGATAAGAGTGAGGGTCTACTCAGATATTGGCATTGAGGTCACTAATGTCAATGCACATTCTCATGTTTCCGGTAACTAATTTTTGCAACCACTGTGGACAACCATTAAGAGAATACTATGTTCTTATTTACACCATCAAATTTGGCCTCAGATATCAATGTCACGTTACTCACGTATACACCACTGCCTGAGTTTAGTTTTTAAGACCATTCTAGGTACAAGTTTGTTGAGCATGGCCAAATCTTTATTGAAACATGGATATGCTTCACTATAATTTGGAATCAACATCTCCATCACCCGCACTCAAAACCTGATGAGGATTTTTTACATTAAGGGGCCGATTACGATGTGGCTCATAAGGCTCCTATCGACCCCCTAAGGGCCCCTAAGGGGCTTATTTTGATGTCGGGCGGAATTGCTTCTGCCCGACACCGACTCGGTCCTGGGACCAACTGACACCCGGTCCCGACCGACTCATTTCGATGTGACCGAACACTGTTCGGTAGCATGCTCCCTTTCCTTAATGGGAGCTCGTGTTACGGCCATAAACCGGCCGTAGCACAAGCTCCCATTGAGGAAAGGGAGGTGCAGTTAATCGCTGCACCCCATGGCAGACGCCACAAGGTGCCTGCCACGAGGTGCAGGGGTCATCAGGGGGGCACCCTAGGTGCCCCCTCAGCCTCCAACTGGAGGTCGTGCACCAAAGAGGCATCTGCTGGGGCCCCCAAACCTCCTTTCCGACATGGCTTCCATGTCAGACAGGCCGGCATGAAAACCATGTCGGAAACCGTGCATCATAATCTCATGGGCGGAAAAGCCTGCCCTTGAGATTACTAGCCGGCTTCCAACTGGCGGAGAGGCCCTCCGAGCCCGTCGGAAGCCAGCCGAAATGACCGGCGGGTTTACTTTTAGACCGCCTCCATCATATTGAGGTGGTTGGAAAGAACACCGAGGAGCCCATTACGATGCAGCTCGGAAGACTCTGACCATCTGTCGGAGCCTTCCGAGCCGCATTGTAATCGGCCCCTAAGTTTCAAGTTTAACCTTACATGTTGAGGATTTAACAAAAAATCAAATTGCTTCTATACATTTTACCCTCTTCCATCAGAGTTATTGCCAGTTTTCTCCAACTTCATCCCACTGAATCTTTCTGACATTCCTTGCCTGACCCGAATTACACATGAGTGACGTAGCAAGGCTTAACACATTTCAACTTTTCATATTTATTTTTAAACCTCACCAGCTTCATGGGATGTAAAACAGACAAAGTTATATAAATATAGGAGCTGCAAAAAAATGGAACCTGTGTTGCAGTAGAAACATATTTTTACGCAGGGCAAAAAGCACACCTCTCTCCAACTAAGGGGCCGATTCTGATGCGGGTTGGAAAAGCTTCCCGACCGAATCGGTTGGGAAATGGTGTCCGACCCACTCGGATCGGGAAAGTCCGACCGGCGGAGTAGGATGCATCCGGATGCTTCCAGATACGATTTGGTTGAACTCCCATTGACTTCAATGGGAACATTTGTTCCTAACCGCATCAGAATTGGGCCCCCGGTCGGGATGACACGTTCCCGATCCGATTTGGAAGGAGCAAATGCCGTTAGGAGGCTTTCCTAACCGCATCAGAATCAGGCCCTCGGTCGGGAAGCTTTTCCAACCCGCATCAGAATCGGGCCCTAAATCTTACTTGTTCCCAATGAACCACATACTTTTACTTCCCTGATGCAGGAAGTCATAGGGTGGGACTTTTAGCAGCAGGCAAGGACAGTATATGGCTTATCAGCCAGCAAAGATTGTACTTCTCTAACAACATTTGGGTTGTAAGCACTGAGCAAAAGTGGGGGAAAATAATTGCCTGCAGCTAGATGTCATGTACGGCTTCCTGTGCAGGGAATGAAATGTGGTGATGCAAAACATCTTGAAAGTCAAGTTTTCTGACTTTTTCATATTATGTGGGTGAAGTTCAAAATTTGCCTACCGAGGCACAGGCCCGAATCTGCCATTATATCCACATCCTTTCCCATCACTAATGCAGAACAATATGATGCATCCTGACTTCCTCCCAAAACATGTGTCATTGAACTTTTTGCCAAGTCCTTCCCTACTTCACTGCTAACAAACAGGTAAATCAAAAGAGCCTCTGTAACAAACGTATAATTCACGAGCAAAAGGCAGACAAAACAAACTATTCATAGTCTTTTCGAATTATGTTGTCAAACAGTTAAATTTTACTGTCTTGCGACAAATACTGCTAGCACTGTTCTTCCTCAGGCTCAGAAGACAGCAGCAACAAAGTCCCAGAGAGATTTCAATTCAGCAAGTTCCACTGGTGAGTCACAGAGCAAGAAACAAGGCAAAGAGGAAGCGTTTGCACTCAAAATTGGTGACTCTAAGAACAATTAAAATAGCTGGTATTGTACCATTCCCTTCAAGTCACATGACAAGAGGGAACATTGTGAGTGCACTTCCACCATCTTGAATAATGAATAATTCATATTCCAAACATTGTTTTCTTTTGTTTTGTTTTTAAAAGAGCTGTCATCGAGCAATTTCATCCAACTTTCTCTAAAAATTCCACAGCAAGTTTTGAGGTAGATGTTTTTTCTAAGGTGCTTGCTGGTGATTCTGTACCTGATAAATTACTTGATGCACTTGATGTACCTTGCTCTGTTCTTAATGCTGGTTTTGGATATTTTGTTGTATTTTGTTTCAAAATTATAGATCCTTCTAAACCGGCAATCTTGTTGATCCTGCTGGATTTTCAGGTTCTTCCCGCAGTCAGAGTCTCTTTGTACTCACCTTTCACTTTCTTCAGTATTAAAAGGTTTTTGGTGGTTATATCTCCCCAGTTGCTGACCTTGATATTTTCTATTATTTCATCCACCTCTATCTTATATTTCTGAAGTTCTTCTTCAGCTATTTTAAATCAGTATTATAGCCATTTCTTAAAATTCTCTACCAGCTATTTTTATAATTTCAGCTTCAGTAATTTCTATAGGAGGAAAAATAAGTACTCGGGCCCCGTGATATTCTATCCACGTATAGGTCTTTTCTCAGAGTAGTTGCTTCCCACCATGCTATATCATGACCACAACAAGACTTTGTTAACTCTGCTTGGCACCCCGTGATATTCTATCCACGTACATGTATTTTCTCAGAGCAGTTGCTTCCCACCATGCTATATCATGACCATAAGACTTTATTAACTCTGCTTGGCAATAAGCTAAACCTTCATTGTTGTCCATATATTCACTTTCCATGGTTGGTTTAATGCTGGTGCATTACTTTTAATCTAAACAGACTGTGACAACAGCTTTGCTAACCTTACGGAATAAGAAGTAATAGTACCAGCCATTTTGCAGTATGTTCTCTCTACAAATTCTGATTTTCATAGTGAGTCCTTAGGATCCTTAAACCATTTGAAGCCCAATTGTGGTGTTGTTGATATATGTGAAATAGGTTGTTTTTTAGCAGATCTGAGTGTTTTTAAAAACTCTTCATATGGTGCGATATTCTTCACTATAGCATGTAACAAAGTGGGCTGTTGTTTTTGTTTGCTCTTTCTTTTGTCCAATAGTGATGTTCTTTTGACTGCATGAGTTTCTTCAATTGTATCTTCAATGTATCATGTCTCAGATTGTCTTGAATTTGTCCCTTTTTATATTGAAAGTTGTGTCCTCTCTGCTGTTACATCTAATTCTTAGGCGTTCTCCTTTGGAGATGGTATTATTTAATTATCTAAGGTGACAACTGTCTGCATGTAGTAATGAATTCACTGCTGTAGGTTCTCTGTGTAATTCTGCTGCCAAATGTAAATGATCAGTTATAGAAATTTCACGTTGGTTTCGGAAATATGAGATGTCAGTCTAATGTTAAATGTGTTTTTGTTTGTTTGAATAATATATTCAAGAAGTAGACCTTGCCAAACAATGAAAATGTCATCTATTAAGCGTCCCCAGTGGATAACATGAGGGTAAGCTTCTGAAATTGTTCATCCCATAGCCAAAATCTTACAGCCTGTCCCATAAAGAGTAGCATTTAAAGTTAATATACAAAATTAATTTACATTATTATTTAACATACCAATGTTTTAAAATGTATTTTTCAGTTAGATAAACTTTTTTTATTTTTCCCACTACTTTACCATGAAGAGATCTCCATCCCCAACTGTGGATTCTCAGCAGGGTAAAGTATAGGGAACATTTAAAAATAAGTATTTAAGTCGAAAATAGACATTAAAAATATTTTTATGTTAAATAATAATTTTAATTCATAGTACATATATATATAATTTAAATCCATGTTCCCCAGGGCCTCGTTGACCCTCAAGTCCTGGTGGTACTGGTGTACTGGTGCAAATTCGAGCGAGGCACCACGTATACAAGAACAGCACAGCTCCAGACAATCCAGAGAAATACGCGCACTCACTGTGGTGTGCAATAAAGAGTTTATTGCGTGCCAGTCATTTTAGTAATCAGCATATGGAAAGAAGCAGACTACGTGTTTCGGCGTTGCTCAGCATTTAAATGTTGGACATAATCAATAGAGCACTATTAAATACATTTTGAATTAAAACTTCAATTGATTGAATATAGTCAATCAAATTAAAATCATTTTTCCTGAAGTTTAAATTAAAACAATTAATTCACACCTCAAGAAAAAAACTGAATGTGCATTAATAATGATTTTAAAGTGATGTATAGAATTAATAAAAATGCACTTGATTGTTTTTTATATAATTTACTGTTACATCATTTCTTGATTCAAAAAGGGTATTAAAATATTTGATAATTAAATAATAAATAAGTACTGTTTTTGTATATATTTTTTCAATTTAACTATATTTATTTATATTGTATCTATTTTAAATAATTTAATTTCATATGGGGTCCCAGTCTTCATTATATTCTATGGGAGGGTGTTGCAGACAATTCCCACCTCAAGAAAAACATAATAATTATGCATTATTAATTATTTAAAGTGATGAATAGAATTAATTAGAATTAATGTAATTATTTTACTAACATATATTGCTACAATATTTTTGAAGTTCAAAATAGCTTATTAATTTTTTTTGATTAAATAATACATATGTACTATGTTTGTATAAAACTTTTAACCTTTAACTATATTTATTTTTATGTGTGACCATTTTAAATAATTGTATTTGATTTGACATTATTTCCTACGGGGTTTTATTTTAAGCCCCTGCCTCGATTATTTTCTATGGGAGGGTGTTGCAGTACCAGTGGTGGGCTATGTATAGTGCTGGACTTACTACTGTTTCTATAGTCTTAACTTACACTCAAAGTTTGTTTGTGAATACTGAAAAGTAATAAATGTGCTCAAAAGTGTAAACTTACTCAAAAGTGTAAGTAACATTTTGTGAATCAGGTCCAATGTGTCTAAAACTCCTAAACTATCAACAGGAGTCAGAATCATACTTCTAGCCACAATCAGTAGTTCACAGAGACCTCTGAACACCCTTGGCTAAACTCTGACGATATACATAGATACAAGCATCTACTAATACAGTAGATGAACATGGCAATGTTTTGCCTAACACCTTTGCGTCAGATAATATCCCTAACAACGTATGCTTTTACCATAAGCCAGGATGCAAACTATTGGGGCCTCCTTTACCATATATATGCACAAATATGCAGTATTTAAACCACAATATTTAGTATTTTCCAACAATGGGCATAATAACTGGAATGTTTAGCATGCCTACAAGCTGCAAATAGATGTTTGAACTTAGGTCATTAGATGTATATTGATGTACCATTTGCAAAGTTATCATACACACTACCCTAGCCAAGTCTTCTCTTACCCTCTTCACTAGTTTTTATTGTTGCTAGTAATTTGGAAACAAACAGTTGGGACATCTTTATTTTTTTCTAGGCCCCTTTACTTACCTACTTAGGTGAAATGTTTACCGCATTGCCTCTATTTTACTAACAAGATGCTAATTATATTTCCACATCAGATACATGCTTTAAATGACTTAATTGTTTCACCTTTGTTTGCACAAATGTTATTAACCTATGGATACATTTTGAGAATTTACAATTGCATGTTGATATTACCTGTAGCCACACTATGATACAAACATTCCAGTACCATGCAACAACTAATTTAAATTCCACTTCTTCGGACACATATGTCAGCTGATACTTGTTTCTCAAACTTCAAGTTTGTGAACACACAGCCCTCTAACAACTGCTAGACTGCACTTCCCTACCTAGGTCCAGCAGTAGATTTACACATGAGTAATTATGCATGTGTAAATTTACCTTTGTGAGTATGGCCCCCAGTGTCTTCCCATGGGAATGGTATCACTTATTGAAGAACGTGATACATGGGAAATTATATATGCTAACATATATACCATATATGTAGTGATAAAATTGTATGCTCTAAAATAAATACTAGGTGGACATAAGGCCACTCTAGTGGTTGATTTTGGTATGAGGTTAATAGGCAACTTTGATGCTTTCTCTTCAATAGCTCTTAGTTACATTTGAGGGAATGCAGCATTGTTGGTCACAAACCACTGTACTGAGACTAGTGTGGGAACGGGAGTTGCTTAAAATTATTTCGGAGGTTTATACCACTATAGGTGGAGATACACTAGGTAATCATCTTTCAAAACTGCAACTCAAGCCTAACGCTGAAGTAGATGGGGTGCAGAATGAAAAAGCACCCTTTGACGGAAAAAGGAAACAAAAAACATGGACTGGATCACCACAAAAGCAGGAGTACATTGAGGCAGCTAGAAGTTGAAGGATCATGATAAAGTATAAAAGCTGATGGCTGTTCTTCACGTTCTTCAGATGACTCTGGCGATAGTAGGTGTTCAGAGAAATACTCAGGAGACAAAGGAGCAGCTAAATGGAGTATCATAGAAGAGACTAGAAGTCTGAGAAGGGGCAGTCCAGAGATACTAAGCACAGTTTGTAGAAAAAGGAGAAAGGTTCAAATTCAAATACTCATAAAAAAGTTAGTGGAAGATTTGTTTACTAAAAAGAAAAACCATTCCTCAGAATAAGAGACTCCTTTAGTGGATTGGGACACGGGAGCTGCATATCTAAACAGGGCCACAGAAATCACAATAGTTTGTCATTCTTTCAATGAGCATCTAGTCACAACTAATTTTGATGAATACGTTCAGATACAAACAACAAATCAATCAATCAGGGGTTTATAAAGCGCGCTACTCACCCGTGAGGGTCTCAAGGCGCTGGGGGGGGAGGATGGGGGTGCAGCTCCGGATCAGTTGAAGAGCCAGGTCTTGAGGCTCTTCCTGAAGGTGTGCAGAGTGGGGGAGCGTCTGATGTTGACTGGGAGCTCGTTCCAGGTCTTTGCTGAGACGTAGGAGAAGGCTCTTCCGCCTCCTCTGGTTCCACGGATGCGCGGGGTGTCTGCCAAGGCGAGGTCGACGGAGCGAAGGTTCCTTTTGGGTACGTGGAAGGAGACTCTTTCGTTGAGGTATTTGGGTCCGATGTTGTGGAGGGATTTGTAAAAACAACAATTGATGGACAGAATGCAGAACAATGTCATACATTCACCCCAGTACAGAGATCTGGGCCTAAATCCATCGTTTTTTTGCTCACCATGCCATTCCAGTTTGAACCCAGCCATATGCAAATCAGTCTTGACCCTGTGCCCTATGGGAACAGTCCAGCCCGAACTGCCAGGCCAGGTCCTCCCTGGACTGGAAACAAGCATCCTAGGACCGGTTTCGGGGTTTCACCCCTCTTCAGCCAGGATAGCTTAACTCCAGCGGCATGGAGAGCACGGGACCCACGTCTGGGCATACCCGTCCCACTCAGGGTGACAAATGCAAAAACAACAATTGATGGACAGAATGCAGAACAAACTGGGGTGGCGTAGTGGGCAAAAGAACGATGGATTTAACTCAGATCTTTTGACTGGGGGAGAATGTTTGCATTGTCAGCATTCCGTCCATCATTTGTTTGCTGTAACACTTTTCGCCCTAAGTGGGATGGGTATGCCCAGACGTGGGTCCCTTGCTCACAGTGCCACTGGATTCAAGCTAGCCTGGCTGAAGAAGGGTGACATACCCTGAACCCGGTCCCAGGATGCTTGTTTCCGGTCCAGGGAGGACCTGGCCTGGCAGTTCGGTCTGGACTGTTCCCATGGGGCACAGGGTCAAGACTGATTTGCATATGGCTGGGTCCAAACTGGGGTGGCGTAGTGGGCAGAAGAACGATGGATTTAACCCAGATCTTTTGACTGGGGGAGAATGTTTGCATTGTCAGCATTCCGTCCATCATTTGTTTGCTGTAACACTTTTCGCCCTAAGTGGGATGGGTATGCCCAGACGTGGGTCCCTTGCTCACTGTGCCACTGGATTCAAGCTAGCCTGGCTGAAGAAGGGTGACATACCCTGAAACCGGTCCCAGGATGCTTGTTTCCGGTCCAGGGAGGACCTGGCCTGGCAGTTCGGTCTGGACTGTTCCCATGGGGCACAGGGTCAAGACTGATTTGCATATGGCTGGATCCAAACTGGGGTGGCGTAGTGGGCAAAAGAACGATGGATTTAACCCAGATCTTTTGACTGGGGGAGAATGTTTGCATTGTCAGCATTCCGTCCATCATTTGTTTGCTGTAACACGTGGAGGGATTTGTAGGCGTGGGTGAGTAGCTTGAAGGTTACTCTCTTCTCGATGGGGAGCCAGTGGAGGTCTCGTAGGTGCTGGGTCATGTGCTCGTGTCGTGGGGTTCCGAGGACGAGTCTGGCTGCTGTGTTCTTATTGGTTTGGAGCTTGTGTAGCAGGGTTTTGTTGATTCTGGCGTAGAGGGCGTTACCGTAGTCCAGTCTGCTGGTTATGAGTGCGTGGGTGACGGTCTTTCTGCATTCGAGGGGGATCCACTTGAATGTCTTGCAGAGGATGCGGAGGGAGTTGAAACAGGTGGAGGCGACGGCGTTGATCTGGCGGGTCATGGTGAGGGAGGAGTCTAGAATGATGCCGAGGTTTCGGGGCGTGGTCTGATGGAGTGGGTGGGCTTCCGAGGGCAGAAGGCCACCAGGTGTTGTCCCAGGCAGTGGAGGAGGGTCCAAGGACGAGGACCTCTGTCTTCTCCGAGTTGAGTTTAAGGCAGCTGTGGTTCATCCAGGCTGCGACGTCTTTCATTCCTTCCTGGAAGCTGAGTCTGGTGTCTTCGGGGTTCTTTGTGAGGGAGAGGATGAGCTGGGTGTCGTCGGCGTAGGATACTATGCTGAGCCCATGCTGTCTAACGAGGGCGGCGAGGGGGGCCATGTAGATGTTGAAGAGCGTGGGGCTGAGCGAGGATCCTTGGGGTACTCCGCAGTTGATCTCTGTGGGTTCGGAGAGGGAGGATGGGAGTCTGATCCTTTGGGTTCAGCCGGTGAGGAAGGAGCGGATCCAGTCAAGGGCGGTTCCATGTATGCTGGCGTCGTGGAGTCTGGTAGCAAGAGTGCGGTGGGAGACGGTGTCGAAAGCTGCGGAGAGGTCTAGTAGGATGAGGGCCGCAGTGTGGCCCTGGTCAAGTAGCATGCGGATGTCATCGGTGGCAGCGAGGAGGGCGGTCTCGGTGCTGTGGTTGCTGCGGAATCCGGACTGGGAGGAGTCGAGGATGGCGTTCTCTTCGATGAAGGTGGTCAGCTGGGCATTGACGAATCTCTTGGTGACTTTGGCTGTGAAGGGAAGGAGAGAGATGGGCCGGTAGTTTTTCAGGTCAGTCGGGTCAGCCGAGGGTTTGTTGAGGAGGGCCTTGACCTCTGCCCGCTTCCAGTCATCGGGGAAGATGCCGGATTCGAAGGAGGCGTTAATGGTCTGGCATAGTTTGGGTGCTATGGCGGCGGCGGCGGCTCTGTGGTAGATGTGTGGCGGGCAGGGGTCCGTGGGGGCTCCCGAGTGGGTGTTCTTCATGGTCGTGGCGGTGTCTTCGGTGGTAGCCGGTTTCAAGGTGGTGATGGTGGGCTAGTTATCGGTGGTGGAGAGGAGGGTGGTATCTGGAGTCTGTTCGCTGAAGTTGTCGTAGAGGGCCTTGATGTTCAGGTGTAAGTAGGCGCTGAGCTTGTTGCAGAGGTCCTGGGATGGTGTGACATCCGTGGCTTTGATGGCGGGTTTGGTGAACTGCTGTATGACGTTGAAGAGTTCTTTTGCGTTACTGGCGTTGGTGTGGATTTTGTTCTTGATAAAGGTCCTCTTGGTGTCTCTTATGCGCTGGTGGTATTCCGTCATGGCGTTCCTGTAGGTGTTCTGGTCTTCGGTGGTGTTCCTGTTCCTCCAGAGTTTCTCGAGGCATCTGCAGGAGCGCCTGGCTTCTTGAAGGTCGGTGGTGAACCAGGCGGCCTTCGGGGGGGCGTTGTCTG
Source organism: Calotriton arnoldi (assembly GCA_963921515.1). Taxonomy (NCBI): domain Eukaryota; kingdom Metazoa; phylum Chordata; class Amphibia; order Caudata; family Salamandridae; genus Calotriton; species Calotriton arnoldi. The sequence continues at coordinate 701,666 of CAWUFW010003029.1, forward strand.
ATGGGGTGGCGGAGGGGTGCGAGCTTGTCTGCGCAGCTGGTGATCCAGCAGTGTAGTTCTTTGGCTGCAGAGTTGGCGTTGGTCATGGCGGAGGGGGGGGTCATGGAAGAGGGTGGTGTTGAGGTGTTCCTCTGTGACCTTGCTCCAGTTCCATCATGGCGGGCGCGGGGCGGGCTTGGGTGCTGTGGCGGTATTGAAGGTGAAGTGTACATAGTGGTGATCTGTCCAGGGGGACTGCGTAGTGTGGCTGAAGTGGATGTTTGTCCCTCCTGCGAAGATTGGGTCAAGGGTGTGTCTGGCTCTGTGGGTGGGGGTGGTGACGAGCTGCTTTAGTCCGAGGTTGGCGAGGTTGTCTAGGAGGGTGGTGGAGTCGGGGTCGCTGCTGTTGACGAGGTGGAAGTTCAGGTCTCCGATAAGAATGTAGTCCGTCGAGGCGATGGCGTGGGGGCGACGAGGTCGGCAATGGTGGTGGTGGAAGAAGCGCGAGGCCAAGGGGGTCTGTAGGCGAGGGTCCCGCGCAGCGTTGTTCTGGGGCTGGTCTGGATCTGGAAGTGGAGGTGCTCTGTGTTGGAGAGGGGGGCGCTCGTGCTGTAGGTGGAGAGTCGGAGGGAGTTCTTGTGCACGATGGAGAGTCCTCCTCCTGGGCGGTGAGGGCAGTCCTTTCTCTGGATCTTGTATCCTTCGGAAATGGCGATGGCGATGTCGGGGTAGAGGTAGCGTTGGTCCATGTTTCCGTGAAGATGGCGACGTCTGGCGAGAGGGTGTCGAGCAGGTCCCAGATCTCTACGGCGTGTCTGTGTAAGGAGCGCACGTTGAGGAGGATGCACGTCAGGGCTTCGGTGGTACAGGCGTCCGGCGTGGGTTCGGCGGTCGTGGGGGGCTGTCGATGGTGAAGGATTGTCGGCAGTGTTGGCAGGAGAACTGGCCGTGGGTGGTGTTCGGCGTCGCTTGCTGGCAGCTGTCGTTCCTTCCGGGGTTGAGTGCGAGGAGATCAGCGGAGTTGTAGCGGTGGGAGGTCATAGATCCAGGGTTCCTGGCGCTGGCCACGGTCGGGTCGTGGACAAGCACAGATGGGCTTGCCTTTGGCGTGCCGGCGGCGCGCCCGCTGCGCGTGCCACAAATGGTCACAAACATTCTTCTGCTAGAGCCTATAATGTAAAAATTAAAATTGGCACACTATCACACACAATAAAAGCTGTTTTCTGCTTACACTTGTGAGAAGCCTATGATGTCAACCTAACTGAGGATGATTGTCTTCCTTTGTAAGGGACAAATCTCATGGGGAGGATTCAAAAGCATTTTTCCCTAGTGCCTGATTATGTCAGGAACAAATTTGCACATGAGCGGGCTTTAAAGCTGACTCCACCGTTGCACAGAAATCAGCTGGGTTGAGCCTCAGGTACAAGTTCAATATCCAATAAAGCCAAGGGTGATGAGAGATACAAAAATGATGCTGACACTTTTGCAGTATCAGGAAGTGATAGTACATTGTCGTTCAACTATGAACGGTACTCTTTTTCCATTGATTAAACCAGACTGTACCTACCCTATGGACTGAACTATAAAACGTTGAATTGACACACCTGTAGACACACAATGCAAAATGCTTATAATACTGGACTGTTTATGAATTTAGTAAGGGAAACACAACTCTTGACATTGCTAGTAAATTATTTAGTTAGAACACAGCACCTGAATCTCAGTACTTGACTGCATTCACATTTGATGGGTTTCAATATGCATATATGAGAATACAGCAAGGGTATAAAAACAGCCCAGGTTTATTTGCAGCAAGAATAATGGACTTTTTAACAGGATGTGTTGTCATGCATTGATGGCATATATTTCAGTGACAATAATTAAGGTGAATATTTAGAAAGGGCAGACAGAATAGTGACTATTTAAGCCCAAATGGGATATAAAATACATTTCTGTAAATCAAAGATTGCCTTGCGTAGTGTAATGGAAGGTGATGGTCTGGCACCAGATTTCTTACAGAAATGTGCCAGCTTGCAGCCTTCGAATATTTTGAGAAATTACAAGTCCCTATGGGCTTCTTGAATTTTGGAAAGTCTTTTCTGACACATTTTGTTGAGCTGGAGAAGCCTGTATATGATTTAGTGTCTCTCAATCTCTCTGAAAATAATTGGACAGATGTGCATCGTATGTGGGCTATAAACAGAAATGATAGAGATCAAATATTTCTAAAAATATGACAATTGGAAAAACCTAGTTATCAGAGTAATTCCAAACACATCATGCTGCACATGTGGTTTGTTTAATGAGAGACACAGGACCACCATAGCCCACAAATTACACTAATATTCAGCAGCTGAGGAGCAATTTTCTCTTTTCTCAGGGCTTTGCAGATGGCCGTTTTGAATGAGCGTCCTCTCACAAAGGGATAATAAATCATAATAGTGCCTCCTGCACCTACTTTAAAGGCATCTACTAAAGCTAGTTTGCCGAATGTGCATGCATTACACTTGCTCTGAGTGCAATTGGCCTCAACTCTCAATTAGAACAATTTAAAATTTGAGTACAATACTACATTTGGAACACGATAAATCAATGGGCAATATCACAAACTCCACATGTACTTCCCATAAATGAGTACAAGTTTGTGTTCTTATGGACTGTTTTTTGCAACCTGCAGTTGCCTCTAAGGAAAAAATATTCCACACCTTATGATGTACCAGAGGGAGTTTTCTGAGATGGTGACTTCAAGTCATTACATATTCACACTAAACCATTAGGTATCTCCACAACATAGGTAGCTGAGATTCATGTCCTCCTCCTAGCCCTTTACAAAATTGATCACTTATAGTGATGGAATCTGCTTTGTGTGTATAGAGTTACAATGTTGACCTAGCTCAGTGGTGCTTAAACAGAATTAACAGAATCAAGATTCGAAAGGTAAATCAAAGGCTAAATAGTTTTGGGGAAAAGTGATTCCTTTAATCGATGTACGACATACAATAGTTCATAAAAAAAGAAGGGATTCAAGCTAAAGCGAAATGTGTTGCTGATCCAGCTGGAAAGACAGCTGTAGAACCTGTAAGTACGCTGCTGTAGCGTGATCTCAAACTAAGATTCATGCAGATATCATTGTGGTGATACAAGCAAAATTGAAAGTAGCGGTGCGCGTAATTCACGTAATTCCGTGTAGCATAATCATGCAGAATTACCTAGGAATTCCATGAGATTATACAAACGTATGCGAGAATAGTAATTCTGCTTTGGGGACATGGCTAGGTGCGAATGGACTGAGATGCGAGTTGTGGCGCTCCTGACTGAATTCCATCATCTGGGATAATGCTGTTTGTCCTTGCCCAATTTCAACCCTCAAAAACATAGTGGCGACACCTGCTGAGCACCCTGACCAATGAGCCTAACTCTGCGGTGCTGTAGCTGCCACTGAGCATCGTGAGGCCGCTTCCCTAGATGGAGGCATAGTAGTGAGCATGATAACGCCGATCCTTATCTTATCTTTTCTAAGGATCCTCAGGTCGCCAGGATCTTTTTACCTGCTGAATAGTGTGAAGGGAAGAAAATCTTTTCAGTTATGCAATCATCTCTTTTCCAGTCTATTTCTCCTACAAAGACCACTGACTCTGAATTTAGTTTCGTGGGTTTATTACAGCCAAGAATAACTGCACGTGCAAGCACCTCAACACGAGGTTGAAGAAATAAATGGGCACTAATACAAATAGTATCCTATGCAGGAGTCTCATCCGACTCAGGATGAGAAGACTCGTTAACTCCAGAAGTATTAGACAAGCAATAACAGCTCCAATCTCTATGTTATTCCTCATTTATCTATACAAGCAGATAAACCCCTTGACTGTCCCTACTCTACTCTAAGATGACATACCTACTTAACGAATTTCCCAGGCAAGAGTACGAAAAAAGGTGTCAGCTGTGAAGACTTCCTAAGAAGTGCACTCACTTAGTACTTAAGCTCAGATTTTAGATGCTCCTTCACCAAATCCCTCTCTGTCCTTCTCTCTGCTCTCTCCTACCTCTTCTCTGCTCTCCACCCTCGGGGCACTATCCCTAATACAAAACCCAATACAATTGAACACGCCTTTTGTCACGCCTCTTTGGCCAGGTCTTCTTTCTTGTACTTTTCCATCGAAACGGTTACTTCATCTTGGACGGTTGCGATGACCTTGAGTCCCAGGCACCTTCTCCGCTTAAAGTATCATCCCTAAATTCCATTGCACTCCCATTTCCATGCCTCTCATCGCTCTAACTTATGAAACAAAGAGCCAGTCTTTAACTAACGAGGCATGTGTCCTTGCACCTGCAACAGAAGATACGTTCAACTGAAACCCTCTACTGTGCTAATTAAATCTACTGTCGGTGCCCAGAGAGCCTTTCCAAGAGAACCTTCTCTGCCTGTAAAATAAGCTAACATAAGACCGACCAGGCCTTTCTTTGGCATATATGCAGTCAGGCCTTTACATTCGTTAAACACACAAATCATAATCACTTCTATAAGCCTTTGATTCATTACATTTCATATGCGAAAAATGAACTACACGTACAACTTATATGGTACACGTTTGCAAGCTTTTATCAGACCCCACAGGCAAACCACACAAACCACCATGATAAGGAGGGGTCTCAGACCATAGCCAAGGAATCCCTTTCCCAAATTCGCAAACCAGCTTCCCACTTGACCAAATCCTTTGCCAACTTTCTCCCAAGCTCCCTCTTCAGTCAAGTCCGCTAACTTCGTGTGAATAGTAGTGATGTTACTTATATATTTCTCCAGATCCTTGCTGTGGTCTGGTATATAAGTACAGCACTCTTGAACCCTCAATAATTTACAGACTCCGCCCTCTTTTGCCAGTAAGACATCCAAAGCAAGGCGGTTCTGCAAAACCATTGTCCTTATCGACAACATTTCCCCTTCCACCAGTACCAACGATTTTGCTGTGTTCATCGATAGTTCGTCTATCACAGTCGCCAGTCTCCGAATCTTCACATCATTCAAGATCACCCCCAAACTTGGTATCATGGCTCCAAAGATGTCTCCCACTACGACCCCTGCACTCGCACCTCTTCTCACTCTTGAATGCTTCCCACCTTCCAAAAGTTCCAAATCCTCAGTATGGTAAATCTTTGGAAATATTATTCCCAAGTAACATGTACCATACCAATTCGCAGGTAACCTCACATAAGCATTCCTTCCACACACAAAATACACCGTAGGTATCACTTGTACAGGGCCCTGGAGAAAATTCTTAGCCACATCTGCCATAGTGAAAACATGATCACACGTACTCTGTCCCACAGGAACCTTTTCATAGTAGGTCTGATATCGTCTCACACACAGCTTTCCCCTCTGCTCTTTGTCCAAAGCTATAGGACCATAACTTCCTTTTGTCCGGTGCAATTTTTCCTCATCTGTCCAATCCACCTTACTATGCCCCGTGTCTCGTGTCTGTGTCAGTTTTCTATACCTGTCTTCTACCTGATCTACAAACTTTTTCTCTACATCTGATAATGAGCACGTCAAATTATGTCGGTGGGCATATGCTGTGTCCAATTCCAAAGATGGTATGAAGAACTTCCTAAGTCTATTCTCTGACTTATAGTAGTCGTACTTATTCAAATGTTTGTAAGCTGGGACTTCAGGAAGCACTGCATCGTAATTGGAAAAGAAATACTCAAACTGATCTCTTTCGTAAAATATACTAAGCAAAAGTCTACATGAAATTCCATATGTCAGTGGAAGATGGTGATATCTAATACCTTCATCCACTGAAGCAGGCAACTGCATACATACATAACTATCTTTCGCATCCATCGCATCCACATACTCGTATAGCAGCTTGGCGTAGGCGTTAAGCTTAAAATCACTTCTAGACAAATCTACATGCAATCTACGACTTTCTTCTATCAGCAAAGCCTTGTCAGCTCCTATGTTTACCTCTTTTCGGCTAGGTGTGGTAGGTGTCGGTGTCCCTGGCACCCCCTGCACTGCTAGCTCATGCGGAACCGTATATGAGACTACAAGTACTACGATTATAGAAACTATCACAACCCCTATAAGTATGCCTACAATCATTTTAGATCTACGATTTGGATCTCCAACCTCCATGATTTCGAAAGTTCTCAAAAAGTTCTTGGTTTCAGCAATGAACACTCAAAAAGTCTTTGTGTCCTCCACTCGTGACTTGCTTAACCAGCTCGAGCAACTTTGAAACCTCTGGAAATCCCCTTATCCGCCACAGTCTTATTTACATAGTCCAGAAAAAGACTTCCCTAACTTTCGTTCCTCTTCGGTGGAAAGTCCCTAAGTTTACTCTTCTTCCACTCGGACCTAGGTTATCTTCTTCTTTTAGACTTTTATTTACACAGGTTATATTTCATCCATGATAAGATCATTAGTGAGCACTTCCAGAACGTGATACAATAGTTCAAGACGCAGGATTATCATTTCATGTGAAGACGGCTCAAACCCAAAAGACGGAAATTCGAGTCGATGCAAAACCAGTTGTCGGACTTTACTCAGAAGAGGGGGATTTGGAACGCTGAGGGTCAGTATTCCTTCGACTTCGAGCCCTGGCAACAACAGCACCACCTTCACCACCACATTCGGGCTCTTGCTGACCACCTGCACAGACCTCAGTCTCCCCGTACTCACTACCCCCTGCATCAGTCACTGTGTAAGTCCACTCAGGGGTAGAGTATCTCCGGCAGGGTACTCTTGTTCTCTTCGACCTTCTCTGGCCCTCTTGAGTCTGCTCTTCGTCACTTGCTTCCGTCTCAGACGTCTCGGACACTGGAGCAAGATCTCTTTCGGGTGCCAACCTTAGATTCAGTTGTCTCTGTCTTTCAGGCCAACCTTCCTCAGTTCTGGTCATTCTTCCGCCTTCCCCTGCTATACCCAGTGCACCACTTCCTCCTTCTGCTGAATCTGACTCTACTCCACCCACTGCACCTCCTCTGTCTTCTGAGTCAGAGTCGGGGTTCGAGCTGTCGAAACCCCCTTCAGCTTGTTCTAGTGCACCACCAGCTGCGTCAGCGACCCTTACAGCTTGACTTGTCCTCTCCTGTGGCCCTGCCACATCAGCTGGATTTTCATTTACGAGAGGAGCTGTTTCTTCCAAGGGTGCTGAAACTCTGCGGGTATGGGAGGCATGTACCCAGTTCGGCAATCCTCCACACTTCACTGCTGGGTTCGTGACCAGTATCACCTGGTACGGGCCTCGCCACCGAACATCCAAACAGCTCTTCCTCACGTGCTTTCGGACAAGCACCCAGTCGCCTGGACACAGGTCATGGCACAGATCACTCGAGGCCGGAACAGCTGCAGCTTGAACCTGCTGAGACACAGAACGGACCACATCAGATAGTCCTTTACAGTAATCGAGAATCAAGTCATCAGTGATGTTTATCAAAGCTGTAGCTGGTACTGCTGGCAACCTCATTGCCCTTCCCATTAATATCTCATGGGGGACAATCCAGTCCTCCTATCTGGGACACTTCGCATGCTCATCAGTACAAGCGGCAAAGCGTCAGGCCATTTCAGGGACGTTGATGAACACATTTTTGCCATCCGGGCTTTCAAAGTTCCATTAACCTGTTCCACCATCCCAGAAGCATCTGGTCGGTAACTGCAATGGAGTCTCTGATCAACATTCAATGCAGCACAAAGTAACTTCATGATTTCACTGTGGAAGTGTCTTCCTCTATCCGATTCCAACGAGGCTGGGATCCCGAATCTCGGGATGAGCTCCCTCAACAATAACTTAGCCACTGTGAGAGTGTCACACCTGCGTGTTGGGTAAGCCTCCACCCATCGTGAGAATACACATACCACCACCAAGATGTACCTCAACCCATTACACTTAGGCATTTCCACAAAATCTAACTGTATTCTATTGAAGGGCCCTCCTGACCTCCCAATGTGACTCAATGTGACTACAGTTTTCTTTCCAGCATTCATCTGTTGACATGTAACACACCTCTGACATACTGTTTCAGCCATTGCGCGAAATCGTGGATTATACCATGTCTGTCTAAACACACGCATCATTGCATCTCTACCAAGGTGTGCCGGTCCATGTATCAGTCTCGCCATCGGACTCAGCAGATTCTCTGGTAATACAGCTCTCCCATCACTGGAGACCCAAACATCCACTTCCCCTCTTTCACACCCTGCTTTGATCCATCCATTCCGTTCCTGATCTGAAACTTCATCCTGCAGTCGCTTGAGCTCCTCCCAAGTGTCTGCCATGGCCAACATCATGTTGAGCTTGGTTCTTTCTTGGCTCTCTCCGGTGTAACCTTCTGTAAATATGCATCCCTGTTCTGCACAGAAGCGGGCAACTTCGTCCGCATAATTATTTCCCAAAGACACAAAATCCTCCCCCTTCCCGTGTGCAGTGCACTTTACAACTGCGATTTCCTTCGGACATTGCAATGCATCTAACAGTTGTCTTACATATTCTCCATTTCTAATGGGTGAACCAGATGATGTCAAAAATCCCCTCTGGGACCATAACTGTCCAAAATCGTGAACTACACCAAACCCATACTGGCTGTCCGTGTAAATCGTGATTCGAATTTGATCAGCGGCCAAACAGGCACGAGTCAGAGCAATGATTTCAGCTACCTGCGCGGAGCGTACTCCCTCTAGGCAGGCAGCCTCAACCACCCCGGAAATTGTACATACAGCAAACGCTGCTCTTAGTTGACCGACACTGTCTCTTAGGCATGAACCATCCACAAAGAAAATTTCATCTGGGTCCATCAATGGTTCATCAACAATGTCAGGTCTTGGTTTGGTGCAAAGTTCAGTCACGTCAAGACAATCATGGTCCGCACAATCTTCATCATCTACATTCGGTATGGGCATTAATGTCGCAGGGTTTAAGACAGAGCACCTTTTCAGAGTCACATTCTCTGCGGCGAGTATGACTTGCTCATACCTTGTTAAACTGTTATTCGTTAGGTGCTGAGTCTTAGTCCTGGTCATCAACAATTCAACAGAGTGTGGCACATGTACAGTCAAAGGATGTCCCATTACAATGCTTTCACATCTTTCAATGCTGACACCTGTTGCAGCAACGGATCTTAGACATCCGGGCAACGCAGAAGCTACTGGATCTAGAGTAGCTGAAAAGTAGGCAACTGGTCTACGGACACCTCCATGGTTCTGAGCTAAGACTGCTAATGCACACCCTTCTCTCTCACAACAGAACAGTGAAAAGGCCTTATTGTAATCAGGCATTCCCAGAGCTGGGGCACTACACAACTCCTCTCTCAGTTTTAGGAATGACATCAAGCACTCCTCGTCCCATGGTACCGGATCACTCACATCCTTGTGCGTAAGCCTCTGCAAAGGCTTTGCCCTCAAGGAAAAGCTAGGTATCCACTGCCGACAATAGCCGACCATTCCCAAAAACATCCTGACTTCCCTCTGTGTGGTAGGCACTGCCATGTTCATTATTGCCTCAATTCGGTCTGGTGACACCTTCCTCTTGCCTTTTTCTAATCTGTGTCCCAAGTACTGTACCTCATTCAAACAGTACTGCAACTTATTTGGAGACACCTTGTGCCCGTTCTCTGCTAAATGGTTCAACAGGGCTACCGTGTCTATCCTGCAAGCATATTCCGTTTCTGAGGCAACAAGCAGATCGTCTATGTATTGCACGAGAACTGAGTTCTGCGGCAATACAAGACTCTCAAGATTCTTTTTCAGGATCTGATTAAAAATCGATGGACTTTCTGTATACCCTTGAGGGATACGACACCATGTTAACACACGATCTTCCAGCCGGAATGCAATAAGAAATTGGCTTTCCTCATGGAGCGGTATCGAGAAGAATGCTTGACATAAGTCAATGACAGTAAACCACTCGGCTTCGCATGGTATCTGGAATAGTATCACTGATGGATTCGGTACCACTGGACAACAAGGGACCACTATCGTGTTGACCTTTCGCAGGTCTTGCACGATCCTGAATTTCCCGCTCGGTTTCTGTAGTCCCATTATAGGTGAATTACATGGGCTACCTCTGATCTCCTTCAGAATGCCTTTCTTGACAAAAGACTCGATCACAGGTTTAATCCCTGCGATCGTTTCAGGCGACAAATTGTACTGAGGCGTTCTAGGGAACTCAACATTCTGTTTCACCTCGATCTGCACAGGTTCAACCCCTTTGATTAGTCCTATCTCCTCTCCGGTGAAGTCCCACACCTCAGGTGACACGGTATCTCTCAAATCCGGTGGAAGTTCCTCCACGGTCACCATTGGATAGAAGTCTATACACAGATGCTGATTAGCAACTTTAAAAGTAGCATCATCGTCCCTCGTCTGAACCTCCACTCCCTGGGTGTGCAATAAAAGTGCAGTTCAATTTACAGAGCAGATCTCTTCCCAGAAGGCAAACTGGACTCGTATCGCACACCACAAACTGATGTCTGGTTTGGAAAGATCCTATCTTTACTGGGATCGGTTCGGTCAGTGGACTGTTTATTCTTTTGTTCGCTACTCCAACAACTTGGATCGATTGTCCCGAGAGGGGTAGGTCGGGACTACTGCTGATCTTACAGTAGACCGGGTAGCACCAGTGTCAACCAAAAGCGTGGTAGGATGACCATCAATGTCTGCCTCCACAAAAGGACCTCTCTGGTCTACCTCCAAGACTGCTCCAAGTGTGCAGTCTTCCTCCCACCTCAGGCACCGTCAGGATAACGGGTCTGGGCTATACTCATCATACCCTTCGAAAAGGGGCATCTGCTGGTAAGTTCGTATCCCATGCGGGATCCTTGGTGGCTGTGGGACCTGTACTTGTTGGTTATGCGTCCCCCCTTTCATCGATCTGGGCCTCATTACAGTATTGACTACCTCCGTCACAGGTGCCTGAACCCCTTCTACCTCCTGCTGCACTTGGTTGGCTGGGTTCAAGGGGCACTCGCGCTTCCAATGCCCGATCTGATGACAAAGATGACACGCAGTGGTCTTCTTCAGTGTCGCCACATCCACCCCCGTCTTGGGATCAATGAGTTTCCCTTTTCCCTGACCTTGCCCATTCTGATTCCCTTGATAATTTCCTTGTCTCCTTCCTAGGGTCCCTCCACTAGGCTGGCCCTGTGCTGTCTGCATCTGAACGAGCATCAGTTTATCTTTTAGCTTCCGATGCTTCGAGTCCACCTCATCGCTACAATACCTCACATACCGCAAGATTTCATCTACCGGCTTGTTCTGCCAACAGATCAAATGGTGCTGTATTATGAGGCTGACTTCTGGCCTCAGGCCTAACACAAACTTTGAGACAAACTGTCCCATATCCTTGGGGTCTAATGCATCTAATCCGCTATACTGTTTAAAAGCTTGCAAAAGTCTTTCATAATATTCATGCACTGTTTCTTTAGGTTCCTGCACAGTTCGGTCTATCTTAACCCAATCTATATCTTGAGGGGAAATCTTCAATTTCAACCATCTAATCACTTGCTCAAATTTTTTCATAACAAGGGGTGACGGACCATTCGTGACAGCATCCCTTTCAGGTTCAACAGTCGGCCACTCAACGGCGATTTTACAAGCTGTCCACAAATCTCCCGGCACCACTATGTCAAACAAGGTGTTCAAATCAGTCCACAGCACCTTCGAGATTTTAACAAACCGCTCAACCTGTTTGTACCACTCTACGGGTTTCTCCCTCAGCTGAGGAAAGTCATTTGTAAATGCAGCCAAGTCTCCTCTACTCCACGGTACATATACGTACCCTCCGTTCTGTACTTCCCGTAAAGGAAAGTTTCCAACACCCGTTGCCCCTCCCCCCGGAAGCGGCGTTTCTCCCTCTATTTTCTTTGCTATTTTCTTCTTTGACCACCTTTCCTCCCATTTGTCCAACAAGTTCCATATCCGCATCCCTACTATCAGATCTTTAGTATGCGTCCTTAGTCCTGTGATTCTTTTCTCCTCCAGTTCCTGATCACTATATTGCAACCTATGCGGACCTTGCAACGTTTTTGTTTTATTCAAATCTACCTCATATCTCCTGGCTAATGCTGTCAATTTCTCATGTGCTATCCTGGCTTTCCGAGTCACATCTTTTGCTATGAAAAGCAGCTCATCTGACCCATAGATTTCTATTCTTTCCAAAGGCAGACTTCCGCTAATCATGTAGTCTACTTCTGCTTTTAATCTTACTACGTCCAGCAGCCTTGCCTGTACTGCAATCTTTAGTATTTCTCGACAAGCTGCGCCATTCTGCTCATCATAGTCACCACTTTTTTCTTGTGACCTGCTCTCTTCTATCGTGTTCCTGAAGCTTGGTCTGGTTTCGGAAATTTCTCGTTCCCTGTCACCTGGCATTCTATCACTTTGGGTTCTTACTGTTGGTGTCCACATCCTCAAAGCTGACTTAGATTCGTGCAAAGATCTTGGTCTGACTGGTCTCTCCTCCTCCTGTCTAAAAGAGGAGTCTGCAGTGGCTGGTAATGGCGTACTTGTGTCTAATGGCTTTGGGAAGTGAACCACTTGTACTCCGAACCCATTCCCACTAGCACTGGTTCCTTCTTCTCCTCTCATCTGTACTGAACTTCCTTCTCTTACTCGGTCTGGGTCATATACCGGTACTATAGGGCCAATGGTAACCGGTACTGTCAGGGAGTCCGGTAATCGGGTATTCCCAACGGAAGGCTGTGTTGTCGCCCCTCTGTTCCTGTGGAAATTCTTCCCACTACCCTCATGTTAGTCTGGTTCTGCGTCTCACCAGTTTCTACTGCTGAAGTTGGTTTTCCCTCTTCTGAATCTGGATTAAATGGAGGTGGTCTCTCTGCTAGCAACCTATCTAACAGACTGTCATCTGTATCACTGTCGTCCTCCTCAACTCTTGTTATTTTCCCATTTTTTATAAGCAGTGGGTACAACCTATCTCCTTCGATCGTTTCCACTCTCCACCTTTTCTCCAGTGCGTCCAACCTCGCATCTTGAAAGGCCCTGATCGATTTCTTCACCCTTTCCTGGCTCTTATCTCTTTTCCTGTCATACGCTGCCCTAATCCATGCATGTATCGCCTCAAATTGTGTCGGTCTAGGCAGTGGTCGTAAAGAAGCCATTATAGTCTTTAGCTGGTACAACACCTCTAACCTGAAAGTGCCATAGCGTGGGAAAGTCAATTCTCCTTCCCCTTCTGTCATTTTATGCCAGTTCTCAAGCCAAATTATGGTATGCAATCCTACATTTGTAGCCATATAATGTGCCGGCGTATCCTCGGGAGGGGCTTCCTCTCCACCCCGAGTAACCACATGTCTGTCACCTCTGCAAAGTTCTCGTAAAACTTTAAAACATTTCATGGTAAAGCAGATATCTGTTCGCACCCAATATTTTGTTTTCGCTTCCTGGTTCAATCACCAATGCCAGCGCGGCTCACACCAACCGGCCTATCGCAGCGCGGCACTGTCTGACGTCACTCTTCCTCCGCTCGCAGCAGTTCCCCTCCTTGCTAATTCTCTCGTTCTCGTTCGCACGTATCTCAATCACACTCTGAAGCAATGGTCCGTACTACCGAACAAATTACCTCTCTCTGACTGTCGATCCTCCCTTGACCGATCAGCCTCTCGAAATTGTTGACCTCAATCTGGCAACTGTCTGTCCGCGAACGACCGAACAATCACCTCTAATACAATCAATAGGATTCAACCGTTCTAAATTCTGCACACAACGACCCACGACCAGCGTCGGTTATTCACACACTCACACATTTGCTCCCTATCCTCAGTGGTTTGATCAATGACGTCTCGTGATCCCCACCATCTCTGGTCAACAATCTCTATTCTGGGTGTCTTCTACACCACAATATCTCTCGGCCCCGCGCGCGCTCACGGTCCGATCCTCAATCACACAACTCTCATTCCAACTCCGCAAGACATTACACAACAATTAAACACCGCAATCTAACAACCATCACCCTTTTCATACTCACTCTACCACGAACTGCTCTTTCCGCCGCACCGTCACTCTCCGTCAATTTTCAGCGACCGCCGACGTCCTCCTCTTACGATCCACTGGATCACCATCACTGGGGTTCTATGGGGCAACTAATCTCTTATCCTATCTAGATCTCCCCTTGCTATCAGAGGAAACCATCCTACTCTGCTACCAACTGATAACGCCGATCCTTATCTTATCTTTTCTAAGGATCCTCAGGTCGCCAGGATCTTTTTACCTGCTGAATAGTGTGAAGGGAAGAAAATCTTTTCAGTTATGCAATCATCTCTTTTCCAGTCTATTTCTCCTACAAAGACCACTGACTCTGAATTTAGTTTCATGGGTTTATTACAGCCAAGAATAACTGCACGTGCAAGCACCTCAACACGAGGTTGAAGAAATAAATGGGCACTAATACAAATAGTATCCTACGCAGGAGTCTCATCCGACTCAGGATGAGAAGAATCGTTAACTCCAGAAGTATTAGACAAGCAATAACAGCTCCAATCTCTATGTTATTCCTCATTTATCTATACAAGCAGATAAACCCCTTGACTGTCCCTACTCTACTCTAAGATGACATACCTACTTAACGAATTTCCCAGGCAAGAGTACGAAAAAGGTGTCAGCTGTGAAGACTTCCTAAGAAGTGCACTCACTTAGTACTTAAGCTCAGATTTTAGATGCTCCTTCACCAAATCCCTCTCTGTCCTTCTCTCTGCTCTCTCCTACCTCTTCTCTGCTCTCCACCCTCGGGGCACTATCCCTAATACAAAACCCAATACAATTGAACACGCCTTTTGTCACGCCTCTTTGGCCAGGTCTTCTTTCTTGTACTTTTCCATCAAAACGGTTACTTCATCTTGGACGGTTGCGATGACCTTGAGTCCCAGGCACCTTCTCCGCTTAAAGTATCATCCCTAAATTCCATTGCACTCCCATTTCCATGCCTCTCATCGCTCTAACTTATGAAACAAAGAACCAGTCTTTAACTAACGAGGCATGTGTCCTTGCACCTGCAACAGAAGATACGTTCAACAGAAACCCTCTACTGTGCTAATTAAATCTACTGTCGGTGCCCAGAGAGCCTTTCCAAGAGAACCTTCTCTGCCTGTAAAATAAGCTAACATAAGACCGACCAGGCCTTTCTTTGGCGTATATGCAGTCAGGCCTTTACATTCGTTAAACACACAAATCATAATCACTTCTATAAGCCTTTGATTCATTACATTTCATATGCGAAAAATGAACTACACGTACAACTTATATGGTACACGTTTAAACTACTGCAGCTCGATTACACATGGGCTGATTCATCTTATGCATTGGTTTACACATGATTCAGTTAAGCATTACAATTGCATGATTAATATAGCACAATTACTTTTCTTATTCACTCTAATAACTGCGTGTTATAACTACATGTTACTAGCCATTCATTGATATATAACTAGATATATGCGGGTGCGAGCTATCAGTGACTATGATGCACCCCTACAAATTTCACAAGAACATGGCACTCTATCAAGCACATGAACCTTATCGCCCTTGGACAGAAGAGTGGATTTCTTTGAGGCGGCACCTGTCCTGGACATCGGACAACGTGAGCCCAACTCACCCCTGCTGAACTGGAGGAAGGGGGGTTGATCAGCACCACCGAGGTCCGCAGGGCCTTTTCAATGCGAAGACGATCAGCGGGCGGCATGCCAGAAGGTGGCTTCCAGAATATTAAATACAAACCACCCACCTGCAAACAAGTAAGTGTGGCCAGACTGCACAGCACGGCTAACCGTTGCGAGGTTTGTGTGCTATGAGGAGCAATTATCAGACTTGACAGGGATGACCCACACAACCCCACTCCCCTCTTGCACCTCAACACACAAACAAGAAAATGGAGGTAATGGGGGTAAAGGGAGGAGGAAAACACGAACACGAGTGATTGCCTGATATCACAAGGGGGCTGAAATTGCTCCAAGGAGGGCCCTGGTTGCAATGCGGGCCCCATCAGAATGACCTGTCTATCAGAGTCGCAGAATTACCCAGCATCATACAGAGGAGGGCAATATCGTCACCCGGACACGGACAGGAATAGTGCTCTGGGTGGCGAGGTGCACTATAGCAGAGCCTCCTCAACAAATCAGTACCCCACTGCTACATTCTGACTGCCCTTGCAAATGAGGGGGAAACGTGAAGCTGCAGAGAGAGAGAGAGCGCAGCTCACTTAGCACCTACAGAAAGTGCACAGAAACATGATGGGGCCCGGAAGATGTGTTGGTGCATAACGGTGCACACAGCCCCCTCAGGTAAGCTGATCAGGAAATGAGTCATATGGCCTGGATGCAGCGCGTCGGCTGAGAGACCTTCATTATCCCTGTGCTGGTGCATTGGAAGAGCTTGGAGGTAGGAGTGTTGTCTGATATAGGGTGCTTGACTGAAGTGCGCGGGAGCCCCTGCCTCTTGCTACCATCTAGCACTGTTCAGTTACTACATTAAGGTACTGGCACCCACCTGTCCAACAATCCAGGGTGAATAGGAGTAGAACTTAGAACTTACAACTACCCCCGCACACCCTGGAATATATTGCGGGCCTGACTCTGCACTGGGCCCTTACCAGCTTATCTAGAGTACTCCCCCAGCTACCCCCAGTTCTCCCGATTCACGGAGTCTGGGCTTCCGGATCCCCTAACTCTCCATCTGCTCCTCCCTCGGGATACTTGCTGCCACAGCATTGGAGAGGTGGAAGTTGCCCTTGACCCATTGCCTGCCAAAAGCTGACAAGTAGTGTAGTGTTCTCCTTCTGTGGCGGAGAAGGGGACACATGGTGTGAGTCCTGTATCCATTCCTCCCTCACAGCTGCCTCGCTGCACCACAATGGGAAAATACTCCAAAATGAAGGAGGCTAATGACATTTGTCCTGCACAATTCCCAAACCCCACTACCATGGCAGAAGGAACCTCGGGTGCAGGTGTTCCACCTGGCGGACACCATGGAGCGACCTTGGACACTATACTGTAGGCTATTGCAGCCTGCCGAGAGGCCCTTGAACTAAAAAGAGATGCCATGGTGACAGATCTAGGGTTGCTGAGGGATGACCACCGAAGGCTGGCAGAGAGGGTCACCACCACAGAGCAAACCTTGGACGATATCACTCCCGAGATGGCGCCCATGCACGAGCAAATGTCGACCATGGACTGCAAATTAAAGATTAGAAATTCGAGCAGAGGATGCTTAAAACAGAACCAAAAGAAACAATCTTCACATTATCGGACTGTCAGAGCACATTGGGAGCTAACTTGACCTGTTTCTTAGAAACAATGGCTCTGCAACGAGGTGGTCCCAGAGGGCCTCTCCCCATTCTATGAACCTGAACGCGCTCACCATGTGCCAGTGAGTCTTCCATTACTGATAGCAGGCCCTAGACCTGTGCTGACTAAATTACTACACTCAAACAGCCACGCATCAGGGGGGACATATTGGTGGAGAACCACAGAGTGATAATCTTTCTAGACTTCACCAAGGATGTCCAAAAACAGAGGGCCTTGTTCATAGAAGCTAAAATGCGACTCAGAAAACTTGGGATAGCATACACTATGCTATTCCCTGCCAGGCTTCGAGTAAATCATAATGTGGAAGTGCACTTTTTCACCTCACCTCCACTGTTCCGGGATTGGATTGAGAGACTCCTTCGACAGGAAGACAACGTCATTGTTGATCCCATGAGGAAGCCCCGGAAAACCACCAAGCAAGAGAGCAAAAAATAAAACTAGTGCACTCCCATCTCACTCCCAGGCACTACAAGAATGTCAGAAAGCAGCGGAGGTGGTGGCGGCTATCAGTGGAGTGGAATCTGGACCTTCTTCAGTTCAGGGAGATGACGAAATGAGAGACACTGACTTTGACCATGCCTCAGCCTCCACTCTCAATTCAGAAGTCTCTCTCCTGCTGGTTACACCTGGCACCTCAGACAGAAAAAAAGAGTAATTCTGTGTTTGACGCTGTTTCATAGCGCAAAAATTCCCCTTCGCATCAAAATGGATAGAAGCGGTGCTAAATGCAACAAAACATGATTAGCTAGCATGAACCGCTAGTCGCGCTCGCTAAGTGTGCTCTTGGAGGAGGATTTTGCCAAAGTTTATTCCCGGAATTTAGCACTATTTTATTAGTGCAAAAATGCACCCTTGCATCCAAAATGAACGCAAGGCTATATTTTTGCCCTGCGAAGGAGCACTAAATTCAGCACAACACTATGAGCTTGCAGCCACTCACCCCTGCTAAATGTGCTCGCATGGTAGGATTTTTTACGCCCACATTAAGCGAGCAGGAGTGATCATGTAATTATCAGTAATTCTGCATCAAAGAGTAACGCAGAGTTACAAAAATTACTCTGATTAATCCAACGTTCTTCCCAGACCTAATTGAAATGTGTTAAACCCCCTGAAGGATTCCATGGTAAATATTCCTACATTTTGCCTGAGAATAATGGTAATATGTTGTTTGTACCAGAAATAAGGGATAGACGCCTCTCCAATAAAGCAGTTACATTAAACCTAAAAAAAAACACACACACTAAGGCATAGCTTCTATCAATGCAGGAATTGATGCTATAGTATCGATGCTACAGCAACAATATTGGTGGTGATATATATCCAAGGCTACAGAGAAATGTGTACAGCCATATACTATTTGTCAACAAACGAAATCCTTTAT
Organism: Calotriton arnoldi; assembly: GCA_963921515.1. Lineage (NCBI taxonomy): Eukaryota > Metazoa > Chordata > Amphibia > Caudata > Salamandridae > Calotriton > Calotriton arnoldi. The sequence goes on from CAWUFW010003029.1 coordinate 720,333, forward strand.
CCTTTACTGTTGCAAGGTCATCTCCTACACCTTTGGCTATATCTAATAGACCTTTTGGTGCCGTCTAACTTGACCATATTGGCCCCTTGTGAACTATCATTAACTACAAGTCTATCTTGACTGCAGTCAATTCACAGAAAACAGCCTCTACTTGCACTGTCATAAAAGATTTAGGGCCTGATTTAGATCTTGGCGAATCTGGTCCCACCGTCACTTTTTTGACGGTTTCAGCGCCTGTCTACTTGACAGTCCACCTGCTCGATTTAGATGTTGGCGGGTCCACAGATAAAAGACTGTCCGAGTGCCTCCAACTCCGGCAGGATTTTCCACCCACTTCCACCCACTTCCATGGCACCACAGGCAAAAGCGGCTGTCAGAGGGAGTCCAGCCTAATCATGATGTACCTTTCCATCGGGACAACTGTGGCGGAGTTACCTCCATACCTGAGTTGGTGGATTCGAAGAAAATGAGGTACAAACTTACATTTTTTTCTGTTTCCCACTTCCATTCCAATCTTGAACCCCATTGTCCAGGTCTGTCCTTACCTGCTGAAACTTGACCATGACTCTAAACAACTTCTTTGTTGCTGGGATCAAAGGTAGGTTTTTTACACATATCTTACTATGAATTGTGTGTTAACATTTATATTAGCCTCGTGTGTTTTTATATTGCCCTTACATGCAAGTTTATTCTTATGTGTAATGCATTAGTGTTCATTTTACAACTAATCAATGTACACCTGTATGTTTTCTTTTGTGTGTTGTTGTGGTGCATGTGGGTGTACATTCAATAGTGCGTGTATGTTGTTTGTGTGCTATGCTATATTTACAAAAAAGGGGCATGACACATTACCTACATATATTTTTAAATCACATACAACCTATATGTGTAGTGACAAATTAAAAGCACAACGGGGAAATAAAAATCGGCATGGCACATACCCGCCAGCTTGATGGCAACGGAGTACTGTTTGCCAGCAATGGAGTCCGCCGCGTGAACGGAGGTCCGACACTAACACGACGGTAAGCAGAATGTTGATACGGACTGGGATTCAGCCAGCACACATCTAAATATGGCAGGCCATATTTCTCCGTCATCTCAACAAAGAATTTGTAACTACCACCGTGGAGGGGTGACGAGAGTCCCGCCAAGATCTAAAGCAGGCCCTTACTGTGCAGCAGTGCATATATTTCATTCAACACAATGGCATGGCATTCATTTTTAAGGCATTTGCTGATGCCATGTCTGCTCTGGAAGTACACCTGCCATTCTCACCTTCATTCCATTCTGAATCATATGCAAAAAGAACAGATGATGGACAGAATGCTGAATTCATCAAACATTCACCACCAGTCACTGATCTGGGATAAATCCATTTTTTTTGCATGCCACGCCAATCCAGTTTAGACCCAGCCAGTTCTGCATTCCGTCCATCATTTGTGTGCCTTTTGCTTTCTCACCCTATGTGCGCTGGGTATGGCCAGACGTGGGTCCCGGGCTTACTGCATCACTGTGCCATTGGATTCAAACTAGCCTGGCTGATGAGGGGTCGAACCCCGAAACCGGTCCCAGGATGCTTGTTTCCGGTTCAGGTAGGACCTGGCTCGGCAGTTCGGGCTGGACTGTTCCCATGAGGAACAGGGTCACCACTGATTTGCATAAGGCTGGGTCTAAACTGGGGTGGCATGGTGAGCAAAAGAACAATGGATTAAACCCAGATCTCTTGACTGGGGGTGAATGTTTTGATTTGTTCTGCATTCTGTCCATCATTTGAGTGTCTTTAGCTTTCTCACCCTAAGTGCACCGGGTATGCCTAGACGTGGGTCCCAGGCTTACTGTGCCACTGGATTCAAGCTAGCCTGGCTGATGAGGCGTGAAATCCCGAAACCGGTCCCAGGATGCTTGTTTCCAGTCCAGGGAGGACCTGGCTTGGCAGTTCAGGCTCGACTGTTCTCATGAGGAACAGGGTTAAGACTGATTTGCATATGGTTGGGTCTAAACTGGGGTGGCATGGTGAGAAAAAGAACAATGGATTTAACTCAGATCTCTTGACTGGGGGAGAATGTTTTGATTTGATCTGCATTCCGTCCATCATTTGTGTGTCTTTTACTTTCTCATCCAGATTCAAATAGCATGAACGAATGAGCCAATAGTATGCATTTAGGGCCAGATGCATCAAGGCAAAAACCGGTCGCAAATGGGTAGATTCGCAGAATCTGCCCCTTTGCGACCGGTATTTTTGCATTTGGGATGCATCATCCCAAATGTAAAATCGCAATTTAAGTAATCGCAAAAATTGTGATTACTTAAATTACGATTGCATTTAAGGAATCGCAAATGCGATTCCTTAAATGCAATGCATGAAGTAAATTGAAATAGCGATTTCACTATTAGGGGTCGCAAATTACCGTCAAATGAAACTGGACAGTAATTTGCGAAAACTTTGAAAAATGCACTAAAGTGCATTTTTCAAAGTTACATGTTACACACACACACATGCCCTTGAGGCATGTGTGTGTGCAACATGTGCTCACATGGCAATTTCAGGGGTGCAACAGGGTGTCCTTTTGGCACCCTTGCACCCTTGAAATTGCATGCGCAATTTGCGAGTACCTATTTGGTACTCGAAATTGCGCATGCAATTTCCATTGATTCCTATGGGCCTCTAGGCCCATAGGAATGAATGGGTAGCAATTCCTTAATTGCGAGTCACAGTTTGCGAGTCGCAATTAAGGAATGTTTATGAATCGCAAAATATTTTGCGATTCCTACATGCATTGGCAATTGCGATTCTTTAAAAATCGCAATTAAAGATGCGCAATTGCCTATTTGATGCACGTGCACCAAAAAAACTTGACTGTGAGGGTGTTAGCTACCACAACCTATTTCAGACTCTGCAAGCAATTATTAACTTGCTGTGGTCTGTACTAGAAGGTTTTACAGTGCAGAAACTTCTTGTTGGTATACAAATGTGCATGCATGACTTGCAGCTCCTCGAAGATAGAAAATGACTCATGTATAAACCTGGTGCAGAATTTCCAGGACTTGTGAGTAAATCTCACAATGAACAGAGTTCTTTCTGATGCTTTTCTGTTTGTCCCAGGGTTAAGTCAAATTTTAATTTTAACCGCCCCTTCTCCCCCTCTTCCCCCTTCCCCACCCCACTGCTGCTTCCAGGGAGCAGCCGCCACTGTCAACTGCACCTAATCTGATACCTTATTCACCTGCTACATCTCTGGCTGCAATCTTCAGTTACCTTTTGCTAACACTGATGCTGATAGCAAGATCTCCTGCAACTTCAGCTTGTGCCACGAATTTCATCATTTGCTTCTCATGATTGCCTCTATTCATTGGCTCAACATTTTCTGCTTAGTGTGAGTTTCCGGGCGTTTCTATGGCAGAGCTCAGTTTAAAAATAAAAGTGTTTTCAGCAATCTGTGCTGTTCCCTTGATAGCTGTTTGATGATTCTGGCTTGTGCATCTGATTTTTATATACGTTTTGCACTTTGCTGAGTAGACAAATTAGCATGGGTGCTATTGCCTTGCTTAATATTTTATCAATGCACACAACCAGCTTAAGTGTGGTTATATATGATTCCTATATTCCCTTCAAAGGTTAATATCACTATAGGGGTGCCATATATTTTGCTTATATGCCTATTAGGAGCTCCTGTATATAATGCGTTTACTTGGTTGCCATTGAAGCTTTAGGTCCTATACGGTATTCATTTGCAACATCATTTATATAACTAATTTCATTATTGCGCAACAATGTGCATTACACTTGTGTGTTTTGAAAGCATGCTTCTAGTTCACATCTACATATATTCATTTGAATAGCTGGTAAAAGCTTTAAGATCTAACATGGGAGTGCAAGAGAAGTCTCAAATATTTTTCTCACCTGACATCATCACTTGGTTAATTTTTCTCCAAATACATGCTTTGGGTGCTAAAAATAAGCTGTTCGGGACTTTCATGATATTAAAGACAGCAGAAAAGCATAGCTCCAACCACAGTCATCAGTGCCATTTGTCTCTTTACATTTCTCCTGTAGAGAAAAATTTGGCCTTGTCTCACAGACAAGGAAAAATAAAGTTAATTTACAAATATCTCAACAATGAAATACTGAACCTTCATTATGGCAGAACCTTTGATGGATCCTTCAAGATGCACTGTATAATGTTGTCTGCTGTCACAATAATTACATTCTGTGCTTTCACCTTCATTACGGTAATATTTATTAATACAATTATTTATCCTGCACTAAAATAGACTTGTAATAAAGCCTTCAAAAATACCAGTGTGGATTTCTTATGTGTATGTAAATGTTTGGCAGAAGGTTGTTATGTGTACTGTGTGTAAGACACCCAGACAAACCCGTACGTCCACTGCCAAGAAGTTGTTATTTAGGTGGGGTACTGTCAGGATGCATGGCTTACCAATTAAGCCTTGGCAGGTGTGGGGATACAGTACAGCAGACCCATTCACGACAAGTCCATTTCATGGAAGGAAAGGCTAGTGGAGTGTCAGTGCTGTTTGGGAAAGACTTCTCATCTGTAGAAAATGCACTTTGCAGGGGCGGCTCCTCCGCTATGGCGGAGGAGCGTCACCCCACTGCTTTCTCGCAGTGCAAGAAGCCAAAACATAAAATGGTGATAACTGTTAGTTATTACCATTTTATGTTTGCTTTGTGGGCGGGTGGGTGAGCGGGGCTGCTCTGATCTCGGAGCAGGGCAGGGGAGAAGTGGTTTGCCCACTTCTGAGTGCACACAGACTGTTTGGTCGGCAGTGGCGGCTCGCCGAGGGAGCGCTGTGGGGTGGGGCGGGGGAGGGACAGGGTGGCAGCTCGCCGAGGGAGTGCTGCGGGCGGTGGGGCGGGGCAGGGGAGGGGCAGGGTGGGGGGGTAGTGGAGTCCGACATACGATGGACAGGAGTAAGGTAAGTAATGAAATAAATAAAACAATTTACCTTGCGCGCGCTGCTTCGCCGAGTTGGTGATGCAGTGCACGCAAGGTAAATTGTTTTATTTATTTCATTACTGACCTTACTCCTGTCCGTCGTATGTCAAACTCCACTACACCCCCACCCTGCCCCGCCCCGCCGCCCCGCAGCACTCCCTCGGTGAGCCGCCACTGCCGACAAACAGTCTGTGTGCACTCAGGAGTGGGCAAACCACTTCTCCCTTCATTCTAAACCATCAGGTGAGGGAGCTGGATCTTCCCTAGGGGTTTCTTGGCTACAGGTACACATAGCTATACTCATATACACCTACACATCCAGGCTAGGCTAGGTACAGTTAGGCAAATTACTTAGGGTGTGCATTTTAGGAATATGCAAGTGCTACTGTTTTATCTGAATCTCTTATATTCATCTTATTAGCACTATGGTAGAAATGTATCTACTATTTACGATATTGGTACTAGCAATCTCTTTCGTATGCTTCTGTCTCCTGATTGTAGCAGCCCATATGTTTTACACAAGGCTGTCGCTGGACCAATAAATACTTATTGAAACGTCCTAACCGCCATCCTGTGTATTTTCTGAGAGAAAGCAAGCACGCGTATCTGAGCGAAATGTACTATACTGTTATCCACGATCCCTGAGGAATCAGGGCTGTCATGTTCAGTGGTTGCCAGAGACTACATACACCACTGTAGAATACAGGGGGGTGGTAGTGGCACTGTAGAGCTAGTTGGTCTAACGGCTGACATATCCTGTGGGGGTGGCCGTAAGCGGTTGGGACACCAAGCCCTCATTTTAGGTCATCCAAATCGCGCAGGTCCTGAGGGGCTCCTAGGAACTACACGACATGGCGCCGCCAACGTTGGCTTGGTTCTTATATTAACAGTAAAATCTGAGTAGTTCACTTGTGCTTTCTCAGAAAGCCCTACTCACACTTTTTCAGAGATGTCTGAAGTGGGAAGGGGAATTTCCCTCAGCTGAGCAAATATACTCTGTGTATTGGCTGAAGGTTTAGCAAGATTGTAAGGATAAACGGTTCCCCACATTGTGCAAAACCCTACCTCTTAACTTATTATCCTCTTCTAAAATGACTGACCGCGCAAATAGCTCAGGGGAAGACGACTTAGCAAACACCCTTAACATCACAGAGAAGTGCAGACATGCAGTTACTATGAGATTGTTAGAACACGGCGTACCTGCAACAGGTTGCTGTGTTACCTTCGTGATTGAGGCACACTAGGTGTTCGGATCAGAGGTGTTCTACTCTTGGGTTCAGTTCCCACCTGCAGATCCGGTAACTAAATTGTTCCACACATACATTGTAGTTGAACCACCAGATGAATACATTCCATACGAAGACATTGAAGTCCTGTTAATGTACCAGCAGCATGAAAACTGGTTTAAATGTGCCCTCCAACACACAACATCTGTCGTGAGACTCGGTCCTCTCAGCATAGAAGGAGCAACCTCGCCGGTCTTAGCGACATACACTCCACATCCCGAGATAGATACACTACCGATGGATGAAGTCCGTGCAATATATAAAGATATAGTCAGGCTATACAGACACATAGTCCAGTTTGTCATGCGAACATTAACAGTCCAACCTGCGAGAAATGCTCAAGCTGGTCCACATCAGACAACACCTATAATTAACTCACAGACACTGAAATCAGTAATAGGGACAATTCCTTCCAAACGGGAGCAAATTCCGTTCTGGGTAGCACACAAAATTGCACAGCTGGAAACAGTATTCTCCCATACGGGTCAGCAAGAAAAACATAGAATGCTAACCATTTGCTTGCCAATGGGGATGGTTCCCTCGATCGAGGATTGTACCACTTGGGGAACACAGTACCCCTTCCTTAGCAGTCGTTCCAGAAGTATTGAAACAAATACAGAATGAGTATGGGGCAGGACCTGCCCTGGACTTGGGAACAAAACTGATGGGTAATTTTGCCCAAGTCTCTGCAATCATGCTGAGCAATATAAAGGGAGAGGCAGCAGCAGTGGCCATACACACCCGCCTAAGGGAAATAGGACCTAGAAATAGGGAGCGAGAATTACCAAAAATTATTGAAGAAACCTATGCCGCATTAGGCAGAGATAATTTGGGAACCAAAGCCTGGAAGCCACAAGTGGCTGGTAGTCCCTACAAAGACAACTCAAAGCAAGCACCCACGTTTTCTAAAAAGAAATGGGAAAACCAAAATTCTAAAAATAATAATTCAGAAAAGAATTCACGATCAAGGGGTGGGTCTCCACAATGGGAGTCCTCTGAAAAGAGGTACAATCTTAGGAATCGTGATAACATTAGGAAACCTGATAGGTATCAGGACACTGATACACGTTCCTTTCGTTCCTTTTAGGGTTCATCAAAAAACTCGGAGAGGGACGGTCTATCAGAGCAAAAGCAAGAAGATCGACCAAAGATAAAAAGGGAAACACATCGCAATTCAGATTACATTATCAAACAGGAAGAGCAACCTAAAGCAAAACCTCAAGTCAAAAAGAAGAAAGTAGCTGGCTTAAAAATTAGACATGCCCAGATTACTGAGGACTCAGCTTCTGAACGGGGAATGGGCTCTGATGATGCTAGACAGCACGGCAGAAGTAACAATAGCTCGCCAGAACCTGAAGGATTTTTGGTGACAGCAGTATTAAATGAACACATCATGGTGGACCTGAAACGAGAGTTAGTGTCCCGCATAGACTGTACAAAATCACACTTCAAATAGAGAGGGACATCTCAAGAAAGGTTAAAGGTTTCTTTTGGGAGAACTTAACATATGGATATGACATACGGCTAGCAGAAAGGGATTGGCTACCTGAGTTTGTGATGGATTGCCCAAAGGGGGAAAGCATAATTTTGCCTGCTTTCTCCGACCTCGTTCCAGAATCTTTAAAACACACATACACACAGGAATGGGCACTAGCGCTAGCTCCGGCACTATACCACAACCATGTAGGGTGGGACGTGGAGTCTACCCACCACGAAATCCCATTAAAATCTACTCCAAATCCACAGAGACAGTACCCTATAAAAAACAATGCAAAAAGACAGGTCAAAGCAATCTAAGACCAACTCGAATACCAAAGTGTCATTGAGACTTGCACTTCCCCAATGAATAATCCTTTGTTTCCAGTAATGAAACCTGACAACACATATCGTCTAGTTGTAGATTACCGACATTTAAACACATGCACGCGAACATTTGCAGTTCAAAATGCACACAGTGCAGCATTAGTGAATAACATTGTGCAGAAGAAATACAAAACGACATTAGATATCTCAAATGAATTCTTTTGCCAAAATATAGCTCCAGAAAGCAGATATTTGACAGCATTTTCTGCGTTCAGCACTCAGAGGAATTTTTGTTGTTTGCCCCAAAGGTATAAGAACAGCCCGGGCTATTCTCTGCAAAATTGTCAGAAATATTACAAACATGCGATGAGGAGGCAGTGTCGTATGTAGATGACCTCTATCTGACGGACGATGAATTACTTGAACACTTGAGCAGGGTGAACAACATAATTGTGGGATTCGCCAATTTGGGCTACAAATTTAATTTTAAGAAATCTAAAATTGCCCATCTCAATGTCCTGTTTTTGGGATATGAACTCTCAAGTGAAGGCAAGAGCCTGGCAGCCAACATTTTAGAAAAGTGCACGCTGCTTCAACCTCCAAAGAATCTCAAAGTTTTGTAAACCATATTAGGATTTCTATATTTTGGCAGAACATACATTCTAGATTACGCAGAAAAAGTAAGACCTGATTTCACACCACATCAGTGGACACAGCAACACACAGATACTTTACATTCAGTTCAGGCTGACAATATATCATCTAAACACTTGCAAACACGTTTAAATTCTACAAACTTGGTGATCCGGGGCTTCCCCAGTTTATCATGATATACTTATTTCACTTTCAATGAAGGTGCGACAGTCTCAATTGCATACAAATCACATTTATACACAAATGCTGAAATGCGATTTGCGGCCGCAGAAAAAATACTGACCGCAGTACAGACTGCTGTAGTGAGAGAAAGAGCACTAGCACAGGGAAAATGCATTATCGTTGTAACCCCGGTACCAACTTTAGAAGCTGTTACCAAAGCAAGCATTCCAAATGCGAAAGCACTACATCCGCGATGGATACAATGGGCTATATCTCACTGCAACAGATGTGGATTACAGATATGATTCTACATTAAAAACGCAAGCGTTCCTGCACTACGAACAAGAATACCCTCTCCCGAATGAAATCTTGCCTCGAGAGAAATATGAATACATCATTTACACTGATGGATCTGCTCAGCCTGCCATAGGAAGTAAACAAAAGCATAGCGCTGCATGTGCTATAGTGAAGGGACGTATGCGGGATGGTAAGTTCCATCCCAGCAATACGACTATGCAATCTCTACGAGATTGTACAGCGCAGTTGGCAGAGCTGAAAGCCCTGATATTAGCACTACAGTATACAGATCGGGAATTCCCCACACTGATAGTGTGTGATCCGTTTTACTGTGTGCAATCGTACAATGAATATCTTCAGTACTGGGGCCAGAATGGGTTTAGAGATTCCAAGGGTTGCACAATTAAACATAGATTGTTATGGGAACAAGTGGCAAAGCTGAAAGCATGCCTGCCACGGGCTCAAGTTATTCACACCTTGAGTCACCAGAGTGTTGGAGTACACGTTGAAGGGAATTCACCTGCTGATGAAGCCGCCAAGGAGACAGTGCGAACTGCTGCCATTGCTGCAATCACTCGTTCTAGCACGAGGATAGATGGAGACATACTGATAGCTGTCAACGCCTCAAAAAACAGCTCTGCTGTTCCAAAGGGCTTTCCACTCAAATATTCCAATAAATTAGATGCTCAAAACACCCCGTATGCTCAAATTCCAGGAGTGGGGGCTAGAGTAATAGCAAACACAGATCGCAGATTAGGTTTAATACTAGCTGCACCAGAGGGTCTGGGCTCTGCACATGCAGGAGTCACCGCTACAGTTTTGTTACTGAAGCAGCGATTCTGGTGGCCAAGTTTGTCTAAACAAACAAAGGCTTATGTCTTAAAGTGCGATATCTGTTGGCAGATGAAAGGTTCCACCATAGCACGGCCACCACAAACACCGTTACTCATTTCAGACAGACCTCTTGCATGTGTCTATTTGGATCACTGCTGCTATTTAAATTCAGACGGGGTCTACAAGTACATCTTGGTGGCAGTAGATTCATGCTCTAGATTTCTATGGGTGTGGCCTCAGCGCTCGGCTGACGTTCGAACTGTTATAAAGGATTTGCGAGTCTTCATATGGACATACGCAATTGGCACATTACATTCCGACCGTGGCCCTGTGTTTAGCTCTCAGGCTTACAAGGAAGCCATGGAAAGAATGGGCGTGGCCTTGTGGTACTCCTCACCCTAACATCCCAAGAAAAATTTGGTGGTGGAGAGGAAAAACCGGGACCTAAAGCAATCCTTAACAGCAAGGGTATTAGGTGCGGGAGGTAGTTGGGTCATTCACCTATATGGGGTGCAGAGGGCACTGAATAATATGCCAAGAAAGTCCTTGGGAGGACGTACCCCCTATGAAATCCTGTTTGAGACAAGAATGTGGGTACCTGACCTCGATTGTGATTGTGCCTGCGCAGTGGCAGATGTCAAACCATTTGAATTGAATGATCATTTGTCTGTTTTACAGGAACTCAATGAGTTCCGGGCATTACAAAGCAACGTCCAAGTAAAACGCACCATGACTGGGGAAGTGAAACCAGTTCCGGCAAGACCTGGCTGGGTTCCAAAAGTTGTGGACCTGGTCAGAGAAAAGATCGTTGACAAGAAGGAGTTTGGGTCATCCTACAGAACACCTGTACCTGTCCTGGTGGTTCAAGCAACAACAACAGTACTTCTTCCGCCTCTTGCCAGCCCAAAAGAAAGAAGATTCGTCTCCATTGATCTGATCAAACCACACTATGTGGCCGATTCTCAACAGCAGGCCACATGGAGTCCTGAGTAGCCGCAGATCTCCTCTCGCAACTATACAGGAATTTTAGATGGAAAGACTAATAACATTTCAAGACTCCTCTGTGCAAGATGCCGGAGTAGCCACTAACGGAGTACGAATCACACCACTTAAAACTGAACAACACCAAAATACAACTGAAACGCAAATTGCAATTCGGCCCAATAATGAACTTTACATCAACATGCCTTCACAAGAAGCAACTGCCAGTTCTACAAACACTGCTGAGCTCCCAAAGATAGATCGAACTGGGTCTGGCTACTTCATCAACTTCGATGACTTTCTTCAGATCCAAGTGAACCTGAGCAATCGCCACCCATATCCAAGAAAGAAAAATGTTGACAATTCTATCTCTGGTTGAAAAAGACTTACTTTGTGTCCCCTTGGTTGCATCTTTGGTTTGCATTAGGGATCCTGTTCCTGTTAATTTGGATTGGCATAGTAACTGTCTTTTTCCTACTACTAAATGGACATTACCTCCCACAACGCTCTGCAGTACAACTTGTGAACTTGGTCCTGAAACCACATACGTCATTACACCGTGAACAAAGAGACTTGTCCCTAGTAAACATTTCAGCAGTTCCAGTCCCGGATGGTATAGTTTGGGATAGGGTTTCGTATGATGTGTTTGGTCCTACTGAACATTTGAAAATTCCACACGTGTTTAAAATTTCAATGAATGATTTCATTACCCCGAGTACACTCTCTGATGATTGGGGCAATGAGACTGTAAATACTATGCTCTCAGATTTAGAACAATCTGCTGCATTTTCTAACAGGGAATTGTATGAAGACACACCTGACTTTGACAGCATGTACTGTTACCAGCATTATGGTCATCACTTTTTGCATAGAGCAAATGTCCAACGCACTGTAAACACTTACCATCAATGGGAACATTGCCCGACACCACGAAAAGGGATTTCTGCCACATTTGCACAGAAATGTGCATACTTTTCAGGGTTTAATACATCAGACCCAATGTCATACTACTATAAGTTAGTACAGACTAATGCAAATGCAAAGAAAATTATGCTGACAAATACCAAGCTCATATATTCAGCACCTTTCATCTCCCGACTGTCTATACAAGGTTTTGACTATTGGAGGGACACAATAGACACAAAATCCATCTGGGGGACAAAAGATTGGCAGGTTCAGGGAACAGAGGCTTTATTTAGAGCTTGCCTCATACCGTTACAGATAATATTTCTGAACAGAACAGTGCAATAAACTGCATGCTATGGGTTTGCAAAAACTAAAGACCTGAAAACACCACGCATCCCCTTACCCATACCTATTGAAGGTATATCAAATGATACACTGATAAGTGAGGAAATGCTGGGTGCAATGATACAGAATGGTACATACAATTCTTCAGCTCCCAATTGGAAGGGATGGTTGGTTTGGCCTATCGACACAAATGGGTGTCAAGCAAGATTCAAGGGTACCACCAGAGGGTTTAGTATCCACAGGCCTGACCCACGCTATGTACACACAGACGACCCAGGGGTAGTGACTTCTTATAGTGTTGGGAAGTTGTGCCTAGAATGGCTAAAAACCTCAACACTACAAAAGGTGAAACAGCACTTGTCCCTTCTAGCTGACAACATGGATCTTAGGGATTTCTTGTTCGGACCCAAGAAACTGCGTGAGAAACGCTTCTTGTATGCCATCTACAATGAACTGTGGAAAGTCTCTCAACAGGATGCTGCTGAGAGATTACGTGAAATTGATAGGATTAACCTATAAAAGGCCCTGGCGGTGGTAGACAATGGTATGACCACACTTTTTTCACATATTTATTCACTGGGCAACATTGTGTCCTCGGCAATTGACATAAAGGAACAAGATTTGTCAATTCTACATCATGGGCAATCTCAATTGCGCTCCATTATGCTTTTAAGCTGGACGCTGCAATCATTGCGTTCAGGCCACGTGCCATGGAGATACATTAATAGCACAAGTTTGTTCTCGGTTTACAATCTGACCAACAGACAGTTGACTATGGCACACAGAGATGCAAGGTACACCATGCTGCTGATTGAAAAATTGGAGAAGTTTCCTTTCACAGTAGCTGAGTCAACGTCTACTGAATGCTTAATTCATGGCTATATCACACTGCCAATCACGACATTTCAGTTCCAATACTGCCTTAGATACATCCAAGCAGGCAGGTATGAAGCGTTAGGTGAAGGGTACATACAGGAAACATGGGAGTTACTGTATAGATAGAGGTGCAGGAATAAGGCCACTGTGTGTAAAGAAGTGTCGCTTAATGGAACGTGTAAGGCGAACTTATCTTGCTACTTGAAAGGCTCCCCACCTGCCGTGATTCATTCGGTTTTTTAATTCCTTTCGAGTGGAAGTTATTTAGTGCTGAATGATCAAGGCTGTTGTGGAATGGCGCCAGGCATAGCATATCTAGTCACAGTAAACTTCAGAGTTGTTTGCTGTAAGCAAGTATTGCTTCTCCCGGCTCACACAGTTAGGGAGGCACCACTGTGACCTTCATTGAATGTTTCCAGTATACAGTTTGATTTGCTGTTTCAACAAAATGTGGCCTTAACTTCAGCCCGAGAGACTGTTGATCTCCAGGTTGCAAGGTCTTCAGCAGAGATACAGGCCCTGGTCCATATGAACTTCCCAATCCATTTAGGAGAAATGGTTCATTGTATCTTTAACATGTCTGATACAAGTGGGATTGTACACTTATTTAAGCGACTTCGAGCAGGTCTCTTAACAACCTTTCAGACCATCTTCGGAGTAATTGCAGCCTTCATACACTCCGTATTTGGAAGCGTTTTTGGAGGGCTTCCTTTGGTCCTGCTTTCGGTAGCGGGCATCCTGATTTTAATACTCTTGCTTCGCAATGGACTTCGCAATCTCTCACAAAATGGAGCACACACTGCTGGAATGACGTTGTCGTGAGCGCATGGTGTTCTACCTGACTACGCCTCGGCTTCGAGAGCTGAGTGAGCATTGGTTCCTGTCTTTCAGACCAGTCTGGCTAGACTGTGTCCTACCTGTGTTGCTTTGCCTCTTCTGTGGATTCGGTTGCATGTTGGACCTGTGTCTTACACTTCCATTGGTTGCGCCGCCGGACATAGAAGTGCTACTGGCACCTATGCAGGCCCACACGTGCAGTTGCCCCCAGCGTATTCCCATGTTGATGACGGCATTTCTGGAGCCTCCAAAGGATGCTTCCGCTCCTGTTGGCAGGGATATCAGCTCTGCCCCAGGGGCACAGACATAGGTATCAGGCGTGCAGGCATCTAATTCTTCCCTGGCGGCTGCCGTGGGAACTAGAGATGAACATCTTTGCCCACTTGACATGATACTGGAAGTACTGGAGGGACTGCCACCTGAGGATACGATGCTCAGCGATGTTGAGTGTTCAGTGCAGCATTCTTAAAACAATCTGGCCTCTCCTGTGCTGGGAACCGTTTGGCAACTTTTTAAACATTTACTAAATTGAAGGTCGAGTGTGACTTTGTTTTATTTTTCTTCTCAGCTCTAACTGAGCTTCATGGCTTTCAAGGTGCTTAGTGCAATAATCACAATATTTACAAGTTTAGAGGACCTTTTGAACGCTTTTTTAGTGAAAAAATGACTTTTCTTTTATGGACATATTTTTAGGCTTTTAAAGTGCTTTTTAGTATGTTTTATTATAAATGATTTTATGCCTTTTAAATAGTGTTAGCTTTATCATTACCTAGCTGACCTTGTTGACCTTTTGATGAGGAGTGGGTGTCATGTTTTTTAGGATAGTCCCATCATGTATACCCCATTTTACATACATTATCCCATCCACACGACTATAACGATTCTAAACAGGTGACCCTTAACCTAATAGCTTGCTCCTGTCTCTTCGACACCAGACTCCTAGTCTTCTATCAGAATCCCTATACCTGACGTACATAAACATGTCCCCAGGCACAGCAGATTTATTCTGTATAAGGGTCACCACTTTTTTTCATCCTTGGCCAACAGCCAGCTGTGCATGATCGCATGATCGCACTTGTTTTAAAACATTTATGATTGTTTTCATAACATCCATGATTGTTTTAAAAACATATCGATTCTAGAAAAAGCCGTGGAGTGACAACATTAGTATAAAAGACCCTCACGCCCCCCTACAAATTAGAGGAGTATTCCTTCCAAGCTGAGACGGGGGTCCTGCATGCTGAATCTTCGGCACACAGCGGTCTGACATCCCTTTGCTGGTTGTCATCATCGACGCAGAGACGGGGTCCTTCATTCTAAACCATCAGGTGAGGGGGCTGGTTCTTCCCTAGGGGTTTCTTGGCTACAGGTACACATAGCTATACGCATATACACCTACACATCCAGGCTAGGCTCTGTACACTTAGGCAAATTACTTAGGGTGTGCATTTTAGGAATATGCAAGTGCTACTGTTTTATCTGAATGTCTTATGTTCATCTAATTAGCACTTTGGTAGAAATGTATCTACTATTTTATATTGGTACTAGCAATCTTTTTCGTATGCTTCTGTCTCCTGATTGTTGCAGCCCATATGTTTTACACAAGGCTATCGCTGGACCAATAAATACTTATTGGAACGTCCTAACCACCATCCTGTGTATTTTCTGAGAGAAAGCAAGCACGAGTTTCTGAGCAAAATGTACTGTACTGTTATCCACGATCCCTGAGGAATCAGGGTTGTCATGTTCAGTGATAGCCAGAGACTACAGACACCACTGTAGAATACAGGGGGGTGGTAGTGGCACTGTAGAGCTTGCTGATCTAATGGCTGACATATCCTGTGGGGGTGTCTGGAAGTGGTTGGGACACCAAGCACTCAGTTTAGGTCATCCAAAATGCGCAGGTCCTGGGGGACTCCTGGGAACTACACGACAGCTCCATTTCAACTAATTCTCACTGTGGGGTCTGTTTATAGCAGGGACACCCAAAACAAGAATCTGGTTCCCTCCGTTATTCATTTGAGGATGTCTTTGATAAATCCTCATTCAAGAGAACCAAAAGTATTCTCCCTATCTAGGAACACAGTAGCAGTATTTAAATCGGGATCGAGCTAGTCCATGGACGCAAAGTCCTCAAGTTATTCGTTGTGTAACACCCGGGAAACAAATTCCCACCTTATCTAGATCTATTTGGCCACCCATCAAGGGAAATATTTTATCTTCTAAACTTTTAGGTAGAATGTTGGAGTTTGTGTTGAGGAGTGATATCTGTATACATGAGGAGTAGTAATCCTCTGTTTTCCCCTGTTTAAGAATAGTGGCTATTATGACTTCTCTCAAAGGATGAGGGAGAACTCCATGATCAAGCACCTCCTGTAAAATAGAAGTTGGTAGCAACTATGTAAATAAATGCTTTATTGAAATCCACCCAGTACTCACCCATTTGGGTTGTCTTTAATCACCTTCTTTACATCCTCTTCTGTTGTGGGCAGTGCAAGGGGATTGTGATCAATATCTTCAAGACATGCCTTCAAAGATTTTTCTAGGTACGCCTCCATATTGCACTCTGAATTGGGAGTTTCTGAAGTGCAAAGTTAGTGGTAATATTATCCATTTAAGTGTAACTGTAGTACTGTGAATTATACAATTATTTGTGGTAGATATGTGTGTGATCTCATTTAGTAATCTTGCTAATGGTTTGCTAGTATGTACGCCCTCACCGTATCTATTCACTGTTGCATGCTTTCCCAGGAATTTCTGTCAGTGATTTTGGATTTTGGCTTGCACAGCCCTCCCTTAGGTCATGTAACTAAATATGTGTTTCATTTTATAATTTACTAAGACCACCCCTAAGTGCCTGAAGGACACCCAACTGTTTACAGATGAATGCACCTCTAAGACAGACTTTAAATTCCTCCCTTAGGGTGTCATTTCTTGATAAGGAGCCCTGATTCATACTGAAATACTTGAAAATGTCCTTGCAGAACTTTATTCTAAACAGTGACTCTAACAGAACCTCTGAGGGGAATCACCATTTATTAAATGCTTAAGAGGGCCAGACTAGAAGTTTTAATTCTAGCAATAACGGAGCATGGTCTGACAGAGTTCTTGACACATGTTTATAGCTTATTATCCAAGGTGCTATATCTCTTGTCGATATCCAGCAATCAATACAGGATTAGCCATCAAGCACTGAGGAGTAGTATGTGTATTCTGATGTGTCTGGAGTTTTGTGCCTCCAGATATCTATTAAGGTATCTTTATGTGTTATTTTAAGGAGTTGTTTGGCAGCTCCAAATAGTTCTCTTAGTGTTTTTGAATCTGTCCAGGCTTACATGCAGGACTGTATTCACTGTGCAGGGGTCTAGTGAGATGTATGTTTTCTGGAAGGTAGTGCAGAATTGTGATGAATCAACATTTGAGCCAAAACATGTATATGGGCTATAATCATGCCCTCAATAGTAACGTAAACCATCAGGAATGTGCCTTCTAGGTCCTGATATGTATTTAGTGCTCAAAGTGGGAATTCCCCATAAACCCAAATCATTACGCCTCTTGCATGTGTGCTGTTTGATGCTAAGAACTGCTGACCCCCATCGTGGCTATTCGATAGGTTTAGTCAAATGTATTTCCTAAAGAAGTCTTGCATCCACTTTCTGTCTGTGGAGGCAGGCCAGTGCCTCCCTGATTTTACAAGCATTAGTTAGCCCTCGGATTTTCCAGGTAGCCGAACGGTAGCTCTCTATGTGTGCCAGTCATGAATCTCTCTGTGGGTATTGAAGGACTGTCCGTGATTGCATTTGCCATATATAGAAAAACCTCAATAGTCTATCTAGCTTGAATACCCCATGCTTAACGTGTAACTAGTATAGTATGCCCCTTCCCAACCACACTGATCACCTCACTTCTTAGTGACACAAATGTTCCTCCATCCCAGACCTGCAAAACAACCATCTTAGTGCATACAGGCAATGGGAAGTCGCACATCTTTAAACCAACACAACTTGGTGATGGTGACTGGTTCAAACATTTACCTGGTTTAGCTCCATCCAGTCCCACCAGAATGTTTTGTTAGTGAAGTTCACTGCCCACCCCAGAAGAATTTGACCTATTTAATTTGTCATATTCTAGCCTTACATTCGGTCTTTTCCCCATAAGTTTCACAGGAAGTTTGATGAGTATATATTAAAAGGGGGCGCGAAAGGGAGCTAGCCCCTTCCATCCCTCATCTGCTCTGCCAGTTAATGTTCTGTGGTTCAGCCTTGTGTTCTAAGTCTGCATAGATCAGTCGACTGTGAGGAGGCGTCCACTACTAATTGTTCATGTCCATCACGTATGTGGATTTAGGCTTAATGTTGTTCCAGAGTGATCTCTACCATTCACTTGTGGTGCTTCTGCATTAAGAAACAGGCCACCTGCGGGTCAATAAAAATGTGCATCTTGCCTGCCATTGTGAATCTGAGGTGGGCGAGGTGCTGCATGGCACATTGGACATTGCTCTCTTGTAGAGTTGTTTTGCCTCTTGTGAATGCTCATCGAGCCTCCTGTACTTGCGGGGTGAAGGCCAGAAACAGGAGTATCAATGCGCTGTTGTGATTCAGGTCTCTTTTTATAGTAGCCATTCGAAGAGCTGCATCGCCGTTCCTGCCATTTAGAGATCTTGCTATACCAGGCTGTGGAAGCACACCTTGGACAGCTCTGGGAACCAGCGATCCCTGCGCTCTATTGACAGTGAAGGTGGCTAAGAATTACAGTCAACCAAATTAATCCCTAGGAAGCATTTCAACACAGGTCTCTATATTGCGAATGCCAATGGATTACGCCATGCCTGTGATGCAACATTAGACTGTTTTCAGGTTTTTATACTTGGTCATAAAAACCTTTAAGGTTTTGTCTGTTTTAACATCTCTCTCCCTTTCTTCATTTCTTTCAGCAGGGTTTTAATCCTGATCATCTCCCATGGACCGAGCAGAAGGTGCTTCTGTTTGGTCCATATTTTTTCCTCTGTCTGCAGAGCAGCCTTTTTCTTGGGTCAAATGTGAGTTTAGCTTGCTTCCCATCAGCTTTGCCCATTTAAATTTAAGCTTCTTAGTTATAATCACACCCAATAGAACTTAGCACTGGGTAAAGTGTTTGTTAGATAAATAGTTCCCAGTAGCTTATCCTGAAACGTTCAGGCCATGAGGACTGGATGTATTTGGGGACCACAAACTGGGTTCAAATATGATGTTGTACCTCGTATTGTGGAAGGTGGCCCTCTTCATATATCATTGACACACTGCAGATTTAATCATTCCTACTCTACAATATTTCTCAGGATTATTTGAAACGGCAGGGGCAGTGGTGTTGCACACTGTGAGAGTATAATGCTCGATTGGTTAGATTGAATATAGGAGGAATTAAAATTAAGGACCAGTGTCTTTAAATTGAGGGAGGTGCGTCACATACACTATTCAGTGTTTGTATGGTTTTGCTGTTTCCTATTCTGTTTAAATTTCTCAGGATTATGTATGCTTGTCTTAAGAGTGGACCTTTAGGCAGCTGGATATTTCCCTCTGCGCTTTATTTACAATTTAATGGATTTTCAGGATTCTAAAAGCTGCTTATTATGGTGTTGCAACCCACACCCAGAATGGCTCAGGGACGAAGGATCCAGATATGTCTTATCCATCTGTAGTGCTTCACAGACCTTACTCCAATTCCTTATAGTTCATGTGTCCCATTAGATTTTGATATTGGGCCAGGTGGGCCTCACCTGTACTTCGGTTGTGCATCTGGGAGTTGTAGCTTGCCTGTAGTAGGCCTCTCACAAGCTAGTACCTCAATTCAGCTGAGTCCCACTCCACCACCATGTCTTCCACAGTCCAACTGGCATGTTCTCCTTCGCTGGGATGCCAGTTTTCACCACCAAGAAGGCCCTCGAGACCACCGGGCACCCAATTCCAATCGTGGTGATCCCTGAGAACACAGGCCTGGCCATGGTGAGCAGGTAATGAAAGGGAAAACGGACCCCACCTCCAAGTGTGTCAGGAGAGCGCAGATATCAATGGCCTCACACCACCTTTCAGGAAAAAAAGCGCTCTCCATAGAGTGGCTGAGCGTAGAGAACATCTTCTTGGGATACCGACTCCTAATTCCAGAGTCTGCCCAGTACGGCAACCGTCTTCCTTTTGTCGCCACATTGATGTGTGTTGTTATGCCATTTTAGGTTTTCTCATTGCTGGAGCTGGCGAATAGGGGCACTATCAATACAAGGCATCCAAAAGGGAATACATTTAGCACCTATTAGGATCTGGGAGCATTTGAACAGAAGGAATGTGCAGGATAATGTGAACAACTGAAGAAGACCCTTCAAAAGGCAGCCCTCTTAGTGCTCGGCAAGCTCTACCCTGTCAAATTCCTACATAAAACTCAATTCAACCTGTACAGAATTTCCCCTGCTAGCCAGACCCAACAGCCAACAAGAAATTCAATTAGTTTACCTCAAAAATTAACCCTGATGACTTCTCCCCCCAGAGTATACATAACACTTAATAATTTGGATGCTCCCTCAATATAAACTTCTTCTTCAAAAAACACAAACTGCCAGGAAATCCATGACAGTTTTATGCTAGTTTTCACTGCTGACACCTCTCCTCCCTGAGCCTACTTCATAAAGGCAATACAAGTCTTGGACCTCTCCTACCAGGATGGAGGCAACACCCTGCTTCACTCTCTCACAGATACCACTTTGGGGGCCTGAAAGCCAACCTGCACACTGCAGTATGTCCCATCAAAGCCTAAAGAAGATCAACCATATTACCTCAACTCTGAAGGAACTGCTGTGGCTCCAAAGCCAGGCCCACATCTTCTTCAATACAAGCTGCACTACACACAAGGCCTCCAGAACCACCAAGAAGATACCTACTCCTAGTGGACAGCACCATACATAACCATATGAGAGTCTTACAAACTACAAAAAAGATAAAAACTGAAGGCAGGGCTTCTCCATCCATATTCCTAAGGCCTGGAACAACATTTCCGTCAACTTCAAATGTGTCTTAATCCTCCTACAATTTAGAAAGGATCAGAAGACTCCACTTTTCAAAGAATACCTCATCTCTGGCCACTAGAAACACAACCAACAAAATTCTACTATTTGTGAATAATCTGATATCGTATCTCAGGGTCCACCTTCAGTGCTGCATTGGTCCATATCTAGGTTTACCCTTTACAATTATTACTCATTCATAAATATATATGTATACATACATAGAGATAGTGTTAGAAATTGTGATGCAATGGATGTACCTGGCTTTAGAAAAAAGGACATTGTGCCTCCACTCTAACATTGGTGCGAGTGCAACAGGCAGTACACAGTACTGACGTAGCCTGCAAGCAACACTACCAGTGTAACTCTTAAGCTTTTTCATAATGGGACTAAAAAGAGATGCCAATGTGTATTTTTAATGCACACAATACGAATGAAATTGTGCCAGTATTAGAAGTTAAAATAGGACCTGAATGTAGATCATTACACAAGTGAGAATAGTATATTACAAATAATACATCAGTCAATACACAAACACATTCTAGTACAATTTGGCCCCATGGTATATGTAGTGGTGGGCAGGGCCAACCTGGCTGTACTGTGCATCAGGCGTTTCCTCAGTTGGCTGGATCGGTGGGGGCCAGATTTGCAGCGGTGGGGTCCGGTTTTGTTACTAGGGGCGGTTTTGCAGCAGTGCTGCAATATAGGCCCCCAGCAACAAAAGCAGCACGCAAGCATTTCCAGCCTCTCAGGCCAGGCAGGGGCTGGTCCGAGAAATTTGCCAGGGCTGCTTTGGGTTCCTAGTCTGGCCCTGGTTGTGGGTGGAAGCAAAACATGAATGACAATTCAACAGATCAATGGATGAAGTCTATAGGCCAAAAGCCACTATATGTATATTAAGTATGGTTTTATTTTAAAACTATAGTCTGGCGAGACAAAGGTCTGATCACAAAAAAGATAGACACCGAGCCATCACCCTGTCACAAGTGATAATGCTATGGGCATTATGTGACCCATGGCATAACCTGCATTGACACGTCAACACACAAACACTTTATAATATATTATAGCATGCAATAGCCTAAAAGCAAGAATGCAAAATAAAACTGCAGGAACAGAGCAGCTCATGAAATTGCAGCTCAAAACACGTAGTGACTAAAAGGTTACAGAAAGTGCATAGCAACAATGATAGGGAAATACTGGCACCCTCCCAGGAGCAAATGAATGAAACTCACCAGACATTGCAGGTTGCTCAGAAACAGAGTAAAATGTATTTATTGCTACCAAATGCATGCATCATTGCTAATTAGCAAGGAAGAAGTCAGGTCTCCTGCCTTAGGGGCTCTCAGACTGCTTCTTCCCAGAGTGACAGGTTTCTGGGTGCTATATACATTTAGTAATACCATGTCAGCGGAACTAGAATAAGGCACCAAGCCAAATATGGCTAACAGGGATGTGCAAGATCTGCACCATGCCAATTATAAAGAGCTAGATATGGCCAGACCAGAAAGGCTGGCTCAGCACTGTGTAAGCAACTTGCACAACCAGATAAGGAAACTATCATGAAGTCAGGACAAGCAAAGTGACCTCTAAGGTGGTTCAGAATAGCTGTTGAAGCTTGTCCAGTCAAGGTCAGATAGGAAGCCCTTTGGCGCTCCAGGCCTCATGTTAGTGTGATATATCTAAGCATGATATCTTTGAAGTGCATACACATGAATTTATATGGGCATATATATATATTTTTCAACAATCCTCCCTTTTGGATAGTCCTATCCTATCCTTCATTAGTGTAAAACCAAAATATATGTATATGTATATATGTATATATGAAGGAAAAATAGTTACATATCTTTGGATGGCATTACACAGTGTTGCATAAAATGCATATATTGTCACATTGATACATCCTGATGAGATCATTATTTTTGAACATGAACACAATGATATGCTAGTATTCAATTCATACTACTTCCTGTGTGCATTATTATATCAGCAGGCTGTCGTGATACCGGCAGCATACTCATAATTAAGTGTCCACCAAATATTGTTTGCTTTATGCAATACATAAGGCTACAGTGTCACTTAGTCACTCAGTACCCGGGCACTTTCCGCAAGTGTCAGTAATTTAAAGGCACGCAGTGAGTGGTCATCTGCTTCTCCTCCTGGTCTGCAGTCGTCTTGTTCAGGGGCGGTTTCACGGACCTGCCCTGCGTTGTCCTCTTCAGTCTATTTTTCTGCAGGTGCAGACCATCACCTTTCTTCGAGACTGCGTTGTGTACTTCACTCAACAGCATCAGTTGATGTCACGTTCCTCTGACACTTTATGATGGACCCTCATGGATCGTAGAAATGGTCTGGTCTGTCCTCTTCTTGACTGTTGTGTTGCGCAGCTCTTCTGGTGACAGATGTTCATCAATTTCTGGTACCATCCTCTCAGGCGTTGGGATGCTGCCCTGCATCTTGTCCCCTCAATCCATTCATGGCGTTGGTTCACCGTCTGTGGGCCAGTCCACCTAGAACTAAGAGAAACAGCTTTTATTTTTCTCACCATGACCATGTCTCCATAGTTGCTTTAGAAGTATTTGCCCCTATTGCAGGTAATACTAAAGTCAGAGCATCAGGCCATTTCAGGCCTGTTCCATCAGTTGCCTTTACTAATAATTTATTTTTTTAAATTTTATTTTGGAGCTCATTTACTCTTCCTGGCCTCAACATTGGAGGGTGGTATGGGGTATGCGTGTTATACGTTATTCCCCAAAACAACCTCTTTTGCATAAATGTAGTCACTAAGTGATCTCCTCTACCGCTGTTTATGCCCTGGTGGACCCCTAACCTTGGAGGGATGGCTTTCCTGAAGCACTGCGCCCCAGGTGCTGCATCATTCTTCCCTGTTGGACACACCTCCATTCATTTGGAAAAGTATCCACCCATACCAGCAAATATTTCAATCCATTCACTGGGAAGCAAAATGCATCTGCGCATTCATCCTCCCTTGTGCAATATCAGAGGGTCACTGCTCCAGTCTTGTAAGGGAAAGGAACATACTGCGTGGGGACACAGGCATCTCACCCTGGTAGGCCCACACTCTCTTCATTATTCGGCTCACATCCAACATCAATCCACCCTCTATGTTCATCTGGTGTTGCAGACCGTTGTTATTCCTTTACATTAGCTTGCAACAATTGTCTCTGAATCCCATCTGCACTGGCTGTAACATGCTCTCTTTTTCTGCTGTGTCAGCAATGGCATTACCTTTGGCTAACTCAGTATTAGCTCCTGTGTAGGCTTCACATTTTATTACCGCTATCCTGGTGTATAATAGTATTGTTTTTAACAAGATCCTTACTAAAGGACCATTTTCAATAAGGCGCCCTGCTTCTGTTATGAATCTGTGATACTTCCACAGCTGGCCACAAATAAGAACTGCAAAGCATAATGTGAGTCAGTGTAAATGCTAAGAGTTTTACCCTTGACTAGTATTCATGCTTTTGTTACAACATACAGCTCATCTTATTGGGTAGATGTTACAAGTGGCAGAGCTGCACTTTCAACTTTGTTCTCTGCTATTGCTATGGCATACCCTGCTCTGTAATTAGTGTCTATCAGTCTGCTGAAGAAACCATCAGTGCATCACTCATATAGTCTGTCTTTCCTAATAGTGTCTATCTTGGCGTGGGTCCGTTTTCTACAGTCTCAACACCAACATACTTATGGGTCTCATCTGTCTCTAAGAGAATGGATCTCATCAGAATACTTTTGCCAAATTAACAGGTGGGCATCTAATTATGATATTACAATTAGACAACATGGTGCCATTATAACCTGTGTGCCTGTCAGTAGAAAATGTTGTGTCGTTCCAGACAACAACAACAACAATACCAAATGCAACCGCACCAAATGTGGCACCTAGACAATGCAAGTATAGTCCAACACAATGAGAGCCGTCCTCTCCACCATCACAGCTGCCGACCCCCAATCACTGCAGAAAGCAAAGTCACATAGTTGTGTCCCACAGGCCTTTCTTTTCCAGCTGTGTCAGCACACCATTGGCAACACCACATCATTTGCAATGTCATTTTTATCTGAAATAGAGATGGAAAGGCAGTTTGTAGTCAGGCAGTCCCCATGATGGCGCAGTACACAATGTCTCTTTCAATCTCTTGAACATTTAGCAAGTTCATTAGTCATAGCATCTGCATTCAGGGACCCATTGGTGGCAGCAGATCATTATCCCCAGGAAGGACATCATTCCTTTCTTGGTGGGCAGGAGCTGAATGCCCTGAAACAATTTTATTCTGTCAGGTGGCCTGCGGCTGGTACCTTGGAATATCTCATAACCCAGGTAAGTCACCTCGTTTTGGCAGCACTGGCATTTTGACAATGAGGCTTTGTGTCTTCTCTCCTGGAGGTAGTTCAGCAGAGCTACAGTGTCTTTTTCACAGGCTTTCACAGGCCTCAAGTGATGGAGATGTCACAAGGAGGTCATCAGCCTACTGCAAGACGATGCTACCATCTTCCAGGCATAGGTGGTTCAAGTCTCTCTTTACTGCTTATGCATTGACATTGGGACTCACAGTGAACGAAGTGTAGTGGGTGTCTTTTAGCGCGACGGAAAAGAGGCTTTGACTCTGTGGATGGACTTTAATGCTAAAACCCACTGAGGAGAGAAAATACTCTGCCTCTAAGGGTATAAATGATAATATAGTACTGGTGTCAGGCACAACAGGCTCTAAGGGAACCACAAGTTCATAAGGTAATCACTTTATAGGGACAGCATGTTTTCACCACCCTCTCTTTTTTTAATTTTGTTTATTTATTTATTTATTTTAAATATCACTTTATGGGGAGGGCATTTTTCCAAATCTCTTGGTTCCCTATTTCTAGAACCTTATTGTAAGTGATGTGTACAGCCATTTCCTTTTCATATTTATGAAACTGCAGTCTAACAGCATCATTCATCATCTCTCAACACATTCATAAGTGCGCTACAGGGGTGCATACAACAGAGAATCCCTACTGAAGCTGCAAACAGTAAGTGCCATGTTCTAACCTATCCTTAGGTATTTGTGAGTAAATTCCATTTATTCAAAAAAATATACTGCTGCAAAATTTGTTTGCAGAGAGGCCATATTCATTTATATTAAAATTGTGGAATGTATCCCTTTATCTCCCACCTTAGTGGAAACATCTCCCACCTTAGTGGAAACATGAGATTCTCCTTGGGCGTGTTTGATACCTTCATCCTGAAACACTGTGCAACAATAACACTGATACCCTACTCTTATGTACTCTCTGGTATCTACGCTGTGCCCCTTGATAATGTTATTCAGTTGGATAAACCCCACCCTGCATATCTCCTACAAAGGTATTATTTCTCAAGAAAACAGTGATATCCTCGTCTGCTCCTAAAAGAATATGAAATACTTCCTTTAGCTAATGTTACCTAAAACAGATCTGTGGTGTCCAATCTAGTTCCAGGAAGGCTTAATCAAGGCCATAATTTCATTGAAACAACTATGTAAATTCTTCCATTTATTAAATGTAGTTAAATTACTATTGACGATATCCTGAGTGTTATTAACATGAATTGAGCATTAATTTGACCCTAATTTTCATAGGCACATGATAGCCTCAGACATCAGAGCTAAGCTTATTTTAACATTTTTATAAATGAGCAATTTTTAACTGCTATGATCTTCTTTGTACATTACCCGTAGTGTTTTATCCTACAATGTCATAATCAGGAAATTGAATTAATACTATTACTACAAGGCCTATAGACTAAATGTACAACTTGCATTTACACAATTATATAAACATAGAGCTTCATTCAGCACTCCCCTTAAACAATTCTATTTATCCAAAATGTACCGGATAAGTTCAACTATCATAAGTTGTTGTGGTGATACACATTCATTATTCAAACGGTGTTTCAGCAAGGGGCAATGATATCTTGATCCAAAATTCAAAGAGTCAAAAAAAGAAGAGTCCAAAGTTTTGATGTTCCACTTGTTGGTTTTATTCTTTATGTTTCTCCCAGCATAGAATTTGACCTTTGCCAACACGTGTTTCATCTACTCATAGACTTTCTCAAGGCGATGTTGCTAAGTTATTCTGGTAATCCTTGAGTATACTATTGCGTGGCTGTATCTTGTTCAATCCTGTTAGTATCTATATATTTCAAAGAGATATATAGTCAATTAGAGAATAGTCCAAATCGAGTATATCTTCCGCGATTAGGTTATCAATAGAAGGTGCCTCGGTCCACCTAATAAAATCCTCTAACATCGTAGATATGTATGTGGCTTTGAATACGCCCAGTTTCCAGACCCCTTCCAATGGTACAGTACAGTCTCCGTTCCAATAAGAATTTAGCAGCCGGATCACTATTAAGTCCAAACGTGTGTCCTCTCTAAACGAACCGAAACAAACTCAGTTCGTTTAGAGAGGACACACGTTTGGATTGTTTCAACCACCGCGAGTAGTAGGGTGGGAACTTATCAGGGTTCACCTCGGAATGGAACGTGATCCGGCAACAGTATAGAGGAAGTGAAAACCTTGTGGCTTGGGACAACTTAATAGTGATCCGGCTTGTCCAGTCAAGGTCAGATAGGAAGCCCTTTGGAGCTCCAGGCCTCATGTTAGAGTGATATATCTAAGCATGATATCTTTGAAGTGCATACACATGAATTTATATGGGCATATAAAGAAAACTTTGAAAATGAGTAGGATCAGCCGTAACTCTTGTAATTCCGTGCAGAGTTATCACATGGAATTGACCTAAAATTCAACAAGATTATGCAGAAGTATGCAAGAAGGGTAATTCGGCATTAAGCGCTATTTTCTTGGCACAAAAATGCCCCCTTGCATCCAAAATGGATGTGAGAATGCATTTTGCACTAAGAAAGCACTAAATGCAACAGAACATGAATAGCGAGCACTAACAGGCGCTCACGCTTGCTAAATGTGCACTTGGGGTAGGATTCCCCCTAACTTACTCCTAGCATTTAATAGTATTTTCTTAGTGCAAAAAGCACCACTGCATCCAAAATAAAAGCGTGGATACATTTTGCACCAAGAAACAGCGCTAAATGCAACAGAACACTAATAGTGAGCACAAGGGGCCGCTTAAGCTTGTTAAATGTTCTCTTGAGGAAGGATTTTTCCCCAAAATTTCTCTTAATTATGAGAGTGGGCATAATTGAATTATTAGTGTTATTTCTGTGCCAAAGAGTAATGAGGAATTACCAAAATCACTTCAATTACTCCAACATAATTGAAATTCTGTCCAGGCCTGAAAAATTGAAGAAACTCCAGACTGGAGCATCTAAAAGAAAACTTTTTTAATAGCAATGAATTTAGCATTCTAGGCCTCATGACGGACGCCTTCCCTCTCACTCTTACCCCGTCCCATCACCCTCTTGCACCCCAACACACAATACATTTGGAGCATTTGCCATTAGAGTGGAGTTTGATTTTTATGTAATCCAGGAAATCATTGTGCCTGGGTGATGTCTATCATGAATGTAAAATAGTGCTTCAAGATTTTGAGATGCAGTCATGATTTGTTTGTCACTTCGAAATGACAATATACTTATAGAGCAAAAATGATTGGTTATTTGTGTGTCATTTTCTATTGTCATAAACTGATTTTTACTGTTACTGAATTACGTGGTTAGGAGCACCAGTTCTGTTCCAATACGTCGTTGCAGGAAACCAATGTGCCCGGCTGCGGCTCCTCCGGTTTGGCGGAGGAGCGTCGTCCCCCCCGCCAGTGGGTTCAAAACCTGTTTTATAATCGTTTTATTTAGCTTGTGCCGGGCTTGGTGCGGGCCAGGGTTATGATAGGCTGGAGGGGGAGTGTTGGGCTCTACCTACACTGTGCATGTGGTTTTTTGCCGGCGGTCTCAGGCCGGCCAAAAACCACATGCGCTGTGACCCCTCTCCAACCCCAGCTGCATTGCTCGGGCTGGAGAGAGCAGGCACAGACTCCCAGTCTGTCCAGGAGCGCAAATCATCGGCGCTCAGGCCAATGCTGAAGCTGCTTTCATGTGAGAGCCGCTACAGGATTGGTTGCAGGGCAGGCTGGAAGCCTGTGCCTGCCTGCAGCGGCGGAGAGCAGTGGG
This sequence comes from Calotriton arnoldi, assembly GCA_963921515.1. NCBI lineage: Eukaryota > Metazoa > Chordata > Amphibia > Caudata > Salamandridae > Calotriton > Calotriton arnoldi. Next base: position 749,428 of record CAWUFW010003029.1, read on the forward strand.
AGAGCACAACGCGATGCTGGAGGGCAGCACGTAAGTTTTATTTTTAGTCTTCGTTGTCCCCCATGCCCCTCTTCCCTGCCTCTTTTGTAAAGTTTTTTTCTATATCCGTTGTCCCATGTGAGTATGAGCAAACTGGGCATGGGACAAGAAAAAAGTGGAACCAGAAATAAGGAAAGAAGGGAGGGTGGAGGATGGAGGATGGAGAGAAGGATGAGTGGGAGACAATTGGGGGGAAGAGAGAGACTGAGGAATGGGATAGAAAGGAGAGCATTATATGGATGAAGGAGATGAGATGAGAGGGGATAGAGATAGGGAGACAAGAAGGAAAGATGAGAAGAGTGAGCAGATTGGAAACCACGCCTGACCCACACCGACAATGCCCTCCACGACCAAGGACCCGATTAGATGAACCACTGCCTGAATTTCCACCATCCTCCCAGGAACCACCGCTCCACTCATCTTGCCCTCTCACAGATACCACGCATCCGCCATTGCCGCTCCGGAGGACGCTCCTTCTCCCACCTCGCCGCCAAGTCCTGGAACATCCTCCCACTCCACCTCCGCACTTCGCTGACCCACTTCAGGAAGGGACTCAAGACCTGCCTCTTCGACTGATACCCACAGCACAGCACCTGGATACCCTCTCGGGGGATAAGCTGCGCTATATAAGTACCTGATTGATTGATTGAGTAAAATACACTAGTGTAGCTCGTGCATTGACACCCTGGTCCAGGGCTGTGATGGGCACTCTGCACCTCATTCATAGCAGTAAATTAAACTGCGGGGGGGCCTAGTTTCACTTCTTGAACAAGGGCCAAAGGCCCCCACACTATGACACTAAGTTTATAAATAATTATTTACTTTAGAATTTGTGTGTAACTACAGCATGTTTTCAGTGAAATGTATGAAATCCAAATTTAACATAATAGGTGCACACAAGTGCTTTCATGTCTTGGTTGAAAACTGTACTTTCCAAAAAAGGTGTGTCAAAAAGTTGGCACAGTGTCACTAATCTGTTCTAAATCTTAGAAGCAAGGACACCCAGAATAATCGGGACATCACTTGTTCGATCACTTAAAGGAATGTTCCACTGCGAAATTAGTTGTGCACAAGCAAGTCGAACTGATGCTTGTCATAAAATGACGGAAGGGTAAGACCACATCTGCTACCGTACATCAACCTGCACAGGCATGTTACCTTGTCAACAGAGCAATATTTGTACCTTCCCAACTGATTGACTCATGACCCTGCAGGAAGAATTACAGGTATGAACAGCGTTCCGAACACTTTAGTCACCCCTGCTTCATTGTATGGGAGCTCAGACACGTTTTAAAATGCGACAATAGAACTGGAAGCACATTTTCAGCACAGTGCATAATCTGCTTTAAGCTCCCCATTTTATTCGCCTCGTTTCTTTTTCCTTTCCACACATTGCATAGTATCAGGAAATGATAACAACCAGACGTGGTTAAAGGGGTCCTAAGTACATTGGGGTGGAGGATAGCTGTGTCTATAGGGTGGATAAAAGATCTCTGTCTGCATTAATCTCTGTCTCTCTCTCTCTCTCTCTTCCTCCTCCCGCAGCTCTCTCTCTCTTTCTCTCTCGTCCTGTCTCTAGCTCTCTCTCTCTCTCTCACACACACACACACACTGCACTGGAAGGGAGTCGAATAAAAAACTCAGGACGTTCCCTTCGACCATGATTCGTCAGAGGAAACTCAAGCCCTTGCTCCGTAAACAACCTTCTCGTTGCACTCTGTTGCCCACAAATTGATAACAGTGCAAATATAAAAAGAATTATATATTTGCGGAATTCAAGTAAAATAAAGTGTAGATCTCATAATTTGTCAAATTAGCACTTTAAAGCAAATACAATAGATCTGAACATATACCTCATTAGTTAAAATATTGTTGTCTTGTATATTGAGCTAAATACTCACATCACAAATAATGTTGCCAACAGCCTGTTTTGACAGAAATTATGAATGTTAGAAGTTGTATGTACATCGAATGAGCAACGAAATAACATCATATATTCATGCCTCAAAGGTCCAAATACAGAAAATTATTTAACACACCTAAATGTATGCATCGTATTCTCTTTGTTTAAGCCTAGTTCTGAAGACATTAATTTGGAAATCCAAAATGTTTCCTTATCACAGCAACTGCAGGGACTACCTATGATGCAGACCATCCAGGTAGATCGCTGCCTCTTTCACCCTATAATTTTTTTATGCTTATAAGTCCTATATTTATAAATATATCTATTGGCATTAAACTGTATTTACATAGGATATCTAGTGTCACATTTTAAAGTGCTTCAAGTGTTCTTTCAATGTTTTTTTTGCAGGAATTTAGTGCCTACATGTATTTGGAGTATACACACATTACAATGAATATATTCAAGAATTGATGTTATATACAGCTTTTCCTCGGAGATACACCCAAAGGTTCTAGCTGTTTGTCATTTGAATGTTGGCAGCAAACGCATTTCCGGCATTTACAGTATCTCGTTAGATTAGAGCTACTTTGAATAACAGATTATAAATCAAAATCAAACAATATCTTCGAATGTGAAACTCCTCCTAAAACTGAGTAGTGAGAAATGGACATTTTAACTATCTCATGTTAGAGGGTGCCAGTGATTGTAAAATAAGCCATAGATTCCTGCACTTGGTATATTGTTTTTGGTGGTAAACCTTACTTTTCTATTCTCCTCTGATTCATTCTTATTAGTAATCTGTTTATGTAATAGTAGATCATCCCTCTATGTTGACCTAGCTCACTAAATTGCCTTTTCAACAATTTCCGGGGCATAGCCTCTTAGTGCAAATCACTCTCAGATGTTTTAACTTCGTTATGGTAACCATTTTTCTGACTGCACAAACTTTTAGCATGCAATAGTACCTCACAGGGTATATTTTGCATTTGATTCTTAGGTTGAGTAGAAGTCACAAGAATTATGTTGTTAACAGCTAGCTCATTTTAATACAGTCTACTCTAGCCTTCTTGTTAACTATGCAGATTACACAATACAAAACGTGTATTATTGTCCAACAGTATTCAAAGGCAGTCAGAACTGTATTTGAAAGTCAATTGAGTGTTATATACATTATGGGCCATTCCTTCCCTCTCCTTCCTTTAATTAAAAACAATCTGTAATTTAATTGCTGAGATATTCTGCCTTAAGGAAGCGATAAATGAATTGTTGCAAAACACGTGTTGGCAGACTTGTAGCAGTACTCCGCTTATGTGTGAAGGTAAGTTTATTTCAGGACCTCTACATATGTGTAATGTAATATGTAACTGGAGAACAATACATTAGGGCCGATTCCGATGTCGGACGGACTCTTGTCCGTCCGACATCGAACCGGAGCCGTAACCGAACGACCTGCTGTCGTCGGTTACGGCCCAGGCAGTACGACGCGACCGAACCCTGTTCGGTCGCACTCGTATCTCCCACAATGGGAGCATGCATTCCGGACGGAATGCATGCTGGCATTGGAGAAAGCAGGGGTGCAATTCAACCCTGCACCCTGTGGCCGGCACCCCAAGGTGCCTGCCACCGGGTGCAGGGTTCAACAGAGGGGCACCATAGGTGCCTCCAGGCCGCCATTCGGCGACCTTGCACCCATGGGGGTCCCACTGGGGGCCCCCAAAGACAGTGACCGACTGCCTTTTCGTGCTGGAAAGACCGGCACGAAAAGGCAGTGAAAAACTGCCATCGTACTCCCTCGGTCGCAAAGAGGCAGCCGGGGGAGTACAGAGGGATTTCCGGATGGCTGACGGGCTCTCCGAACCCGTCGTGAGCCATCCGGAAATCCGAGTCGGATTCTTTTCCGACCGAGCCCATCGGAATGGCTCGGTCGGAAAGGAATCCGAGCGGCAGCTCCCTAGTCGGTCGGAAGGGCTCCGACCATCGTTCGGTGCCCTTCCGGCCGACATCGGAATCGGCCCCTAAATGTCTATTCAATTATTAAAGTGTCTCCTAACTTGTAGTTTCACAAAACAAAACAATGGTGGGTTTCAACCACCCTGCAATGAATTTCTTGATCATGTTGATGATATGGTTGCGAAATAGATCACAATAGATGTTGTGGTGATTTCCCTCTTGGATCCCACTTTGGTTCTCCACTTAGTTTTACATTTTAGACTGACGTTGTTTTAGCAAGGTCACAATTTACGTTTTGCTTGCACAATATTATTCTGAGAATACGCTGCGCTGTACATGCTGTTTGTTTTTAGGAAGCCTTTCTCCTTGTTTAATTCAGTACAAGGCTAAGAACACAGAACAAGATATCATGGTGCTTATGTTGTCCGCTTAGCGACATCTTCTAACATCTATCATTACATCAGAGCTGTATCTCTAACACAGTGGTTTTATTGTATACACAGTCCCCTGTCCTGATGGAGGTCAAGACAGAGCCATTCCGGTCTTCACTGTCCTGGGACCAATTGCAGTGTTCAGCATGCAGCCCTGCGAGCACTGAGCTTCCTTCCTGCAGAGAAGGATTGCCAATCCACTCCAGGCTGCTTGCCTGGCCAAGTTATCCAGGTATGGGGGCTCGGGCTAGCCTAGAGATCGTGCAGAGGGTACACCCATTATGCTTTTACAGTAACGGTAGTGATAGGTCATGCCAATCTTTTCACCATGTTCATAATGCTGGTTACCTTGCTTTGCTTTATGTGCCTAATAATCGTATCACATTCTTTCTATACAAGATTCAGATAGTTTCAATAAATGCATTGAAAACTCTCTTTCTTTGTATCTTTCTTTTGTTTTACCATCAGCATGCATAAGTACAAAACGAAAAGGGTAAGATCTGTTTCCACGATTCCTTAGGGGATCAGAGTGGCATAATGACCTCACCAGTGTTGAGAGTATGATGTGACACGCTACAAATGATAGGCGATTACAGGGAATTATGCTTGATAATTGAAAGCGGATTGGCTGTTTTTTAAAATCTAGACCTCTGGTTTGCTGGATGGGAAGACCAATAGCACAGGAAACTTTAAGTGCCAATTCTTGCTATAAGACATTAACCTTTCCGTGTATAGACAGGCAGCTGCTTGTCTATGGTGACAGAATTAACATGTTATATATATATACGTTTTCCCTGATTAAGTCCTCTCGGTAGGACAACACTTGTTGAAAGGTTGTTAGAGTAAAGAGTAAATTAGATTGGGGAGATTTGAAATTTAGGTTTGGAGTGATACTTAGATGCAGCAGTGTGATATTTATTCACGCTTCTTACTGTATGAAAATAGAGGACTACTTGGAAAACTCAGTCGGGTTGACGGCTAGCAGAACTGTGTGGGGAAATTGTACGGGGATTGGCAGATATTGGAAATCAGGGCCTGTGATTGGCTGTACATATTGACCAAAAGCAGACTTCTGTAGGTGGATTGAGGTACCAGTTGTAGTGTGGAATGTTGTGAGAGTTCAAGTTGACTGCTATTATAGTGAATACGTTGAAGATTTAAACGACCGACATATCTAGAAATATGGCTGATTGGCTTTGTGATGGGACCAGTAAATGAAAGGCGGTAGCGTGCTTGATTGAGTCTAAAGCGGAGGACTACTGTGGGAACAGATGTGGATTGTTGGCAGTGTGAATTATGTGAGAGGGTTGAGAGTGGAGCAAGATAGAAGTGTTAAGTAGATTGGTTGATATTCCAAACGTCGAGGTTTGGTTGGTGGAATGAAGGGACTAGTAGGAAGGTTTTGAGATACATTCAACAGATGGATATGCAGCGGACTGATGTGGAAACTGTTACGGGTCCCTTGGGTGCTGCGGGGGGTGCCGAGCGCAACGCTGCCATATGCGTGGCTCGGGCTACCCTCCACTCTTACCTTCAACATGGAGAGCGGCTCCGTGCAGTGTGGCGCCGTGTTCAAACAGCGAACGGCTCCTGCGCTCTTCCCGCACTCCGATAGACGGAACGTGCGTGATGACGTCAACCCGGAAGAGCTCAAAAGAGGCTTCCGGGTTGAAAACGATGCAGATTATTTTCGCTTCAAACTCGTCTCTACACGCTGTGAAGGAACAGCGTCTTCTGGTGCGGTAAGGTGGCGGAAGGGTGCATATGTGGATTACCGTGTTACCTTGCAAGGTTACCCTGGGCTATACTCCTTGTGTTGAGTAACAGAACTATTGTTGAGTACATATTTCACCGGAGAATCTTGCTGCCTTGAACTACAAAACAAATACGGAATTGCTTCCTACTATAACACTCACAGTTTCACTGTTGGCAATTAACCCTTGAAGAGGAAACAATTTGTGTTATATTGAATTGATTGACCTGATAAGAATTATTATCGGGCATTTGCAAATGCAAGAGTACAGACTAGGATTCCTTTTCCCTCTCAGCACTTGGTGTATAATTGTTCTTTACTGTTTCCTAACAGGGGTCATGAGATCTTACTAGGATTCAACCCCTGTGACGCTTGGTATCATTGATTGTTGGTGGGTATTGTGAGTGTGTGTCCTTGATGGAGTTACTAACACTGATGCAGGTATCACACAGATATGCGCTGGTATTCACTGGTTAGTTCTTTCTTTCAGCTACCCTTGCCATCAACCCTTGGCAAAAACAAAACAAAATAAAAAGGGGAATAGGACATTCCTTGTGTACTCTTGTACAGAACTGTTAAATTATTTTTCTTTACTGGTAATAAGAGAAAAGAGATTCTGGTTACCATATGTGGTGATTAATATCCTATGTTCAAAGTGTTGTTTCTTGTTTCAGGTCTCCCTCCCTGCTGTCCCCATCCTTTCCTTCCCTCACTTGATCACCTTAATCTTCTGAGCTGTTATAGCATTCAGAATTGAGGCTATCAAGGGGTGGACCCACTTGAGCCACGAATCAATCCCGAGGATTCGACAGGAGAAATCCGATAGATGACAGAAACTGTGGGAAGTAGATGTAAACATGAGTGATGAGAAAAGTTTGATTGAGCGCGACGCTGAAAAAGAAAACGTGATTTGCTTATGTTTGAATTGAGAACATTTGATTAGATCTGTTCGAATTGAGAACATTTGATTGGATACGAGATGGCATTTAAGTGGGGAATGTAAATTTCGCCAAATCTTACCAGCGTTAAGAGTACGATGCGACGTGCTACAAATGAAAGGTGATGATATTACTGAAAATGATAACAAAAACATTGATATTATTCAAAACCATATTACTTAACTCAAAAAAACATATTCTTGTCAACGATATTCTTGCATCACTATATTCTTGCACCATAATATTATTTTTCTGATACTTCTGCTTCTCAATATTTTCAACTCAATATTTTGTCCAAACACCAGTCATGCAGATAAATAAAGGAAACACAAATTAGCAAAGTGAATAGTTCTTGCACTGGCTTCCAGCTGTCTGGCTTTGGCAATGCTTGTTTTTGCTTTTTGTTGGGGGATCTATCCAGCCCTCACCAACATAAAACAAAAGAAAAACTGGCTAAAGGCTAATATATATCTTTGGTTCAAAAATCTTAGATTGCTTTAGAATTTCCTGGCACTGAAGGGAACTACCAAGTGTGCGGATGTGCTCCTGGTGACAGAGGAGAATGCTGTAACTCACAGTGCAGTTAGCCAATGGCTGGAGCGAGTTAAGTTATTACCCCACACTTTATGCTGTAGTGAGTGGAAGAAAAATGTGAATGGCACAATTCTCTATAAGTATTTTATATGTATAGTTTTAGTAAAATCAAAAGGTCTTGGCTAACACCACACCTAAAAATACAGCATGGTCAGTGGTATCAATGGCCATGAAGAAACTGAAGAGGGCAGGCATTCCCAACTTTCAGCCCACACATGTCATTATCCACTAACTGCAGGGTATCTGCCTTAATGCAACATCAAAAGCAGAAGCCAGACTGGTATGAACAAAAAAAGAGTTCTGTATGATAACTCCGAAGGTGAAGTGCAGCACAACATACAAGAGGCTTACACAAAAATAGAAGGTAAGTAATAGGACAAAAGTTTTCTTTTTCACCTTGGACTAAGGGAGGCTTATTAGCCGTGGATGTCCTTGGGATGCCTTTAGGACCTCATAGTAGTTCAGGAAGTAAAATGTGGTTGAAACCAACATTTTGATAGAATGATAGGAGTTCGAGTAAAGATAGAGCTCAAACAAACAATGTTATCAGATATGGCTGTCACCTCCATAGAACCTAAAGCATAACAATATATATCAATATTTAAATAAGAAAAATCCTTGTGTAAAAAAGATAGTGAATAATCCCAACCTTCCGATACTCTTTCTTCGCTACCATCTCAAAAGGAGAAGCCCTGAAGCGCTCTAATGGTGGCACACCGCACGGCCCCTCGACACTCTCTCTTCACTACCATCTCAAAAGAAGAAATCCTGAAGTGCTCTAACGGTGGCACACCGCACGGCCCCTCAACGCTCTCTCTTCACTACCATCTCAAAAGGAGAAGCCCTGAAGCACTCTAATGGTGGCACACCGCAAGGCCCCTCGACTCTCTCTCTTCACTACCATCTCAAAAGGAGAAACCCTGAAGTGCTCTAATGGTGGCACACCGCAAGTGCCCTCAACAATCTCCCTTCACTACCATCTCAAAAGGAGAAACCCTGAAGGGCTCTAATGTTGGCACACTGCAAGGCCCCTCAACTCTCTCTCTTCACTACCATCCCAAAGAAGAAACCCTGAAGCGCTCTAATGTTTCAACACGGCTAGGCCCCTCAACACTCTCTCTTCGCTACCATCTCAAAAGGAGAAACGCTGAAGCGCTCTAATGTTGGCAAACCGCAAGGCCCCTCAACTCTCTCTCTTCACTACCATCTCAAAAGAAGAAACCCTGAAGCGCTCTAATGTTGGCACACCGCAAGGGCCCTCAACGCTCTCTCTATGCTACCATCTCAAAAGAAGAAACCCTGAAGCACTCTAATGGTGGCACACCGCAAGGGCCCTCAACACTCTCTCTTCACTACGATCTCAAAAGGAGAAACCCTGAAGGGCACTAATGTTGGCACACTGCAAGGCCCCTCAACGCTCTCTCTTCACTACCATCTCAAAAGGAGTAACCCTGAAGCGCTCTAATGTTTGATCACTGCAAGGGCCCTCGACACTCTCTCTTCACTGCCATCTCAAAAGGAGAAACCCTGAAGCGCTCTAATGATGGCACACCGCAAGGGCCCTCAACACTCTCTTCACTGCCATCTCAAAAGAAGAAACACTGAAGCGCTCTAATGGTGGCACACCGCAAGGGCCTTCAATGCTCTCTTTTCACTACCATCTAAAAAAGAAGAAACCCTGAAGCACGCTAATGTTTGAACACTACAAGGGCCCTCAACACTCTCTCTTCACTGCCATCTCAAAACGAGAAACCCTGAAGCGCTCAAATGATGCACACCGCAAGGGCCCTCAACACTCTCTCTTCACTGCCATCTCAAAAGGGGAAACCCTGAAGTGTTCTAATGGTGGCACACAGCAAGGGCCCTCAATACTCTCTCTCCACTACCATCTCAAAAGGAGAAACCCTGAAGCGATCCAATGTTGGCACACCGCAGGGCCCCTCAACGCTCTCTCTTCACTACCATCTCAAAAGGAAAAACCCTGAAGCGCTCTAATGTTTGAACACTGAAAGGGCCCTCAACAGTCTCTCTTCACTACCATCTCAAAAGGAGAAACCCTGAAGCGCTCTAATGTTTGAACACTACAAGGGCCCTCAACGCTCTCTCTTCACTACCATCTCAAAAGGAGAAACCCTGAAGTGCTCTAATGTTTGAACACTGCAAGGGCCCTCCACACTCTCTCTTCACCGCCATCTCAAAAGGAAAAACCCTGAAGCGCTCTAATGGTGGCACACTGCAATGACCAACGACACTCTCTTCACTACCATCTCAAAAGGAGAAACCCTGAAGCGCTCTAATGTTGGAACACCGCAAGGGCCCTCAACACTCTTTCTTCACTACTGTCTTAAAAGGAGAAGCCCTGAAGCGCCCTAATGTTTGAACACTGCAAGGGCCCTCGACACTCTCTCTTCACTGCCATCTCAAAAGGAGAAACCCTGAAGCGCTCTAATGGTGGCACACCGCAAGGGCCCTCAATGCTCTCTTTTCACTACCATCTCAAAAGGAGAAACCCTGAAGCACGCTAATGTTTGAACACTGCAAGGGCCCTCAACACTCTCTCTTCACTGCCATCTCAAAACGAGAAACCCTGAAGCGCTCAAATGATGCACACCGCAAGGGCCTTCAACACTCTCTCTTCACTGCCATCTCAAAAGGGGAAACCCTGAAGTGCTCTAATGGTGGCACACAGCAAGGGCCCTCAACACTCTCTCTCCACTACCATCTCAAAAGGAGAAACCCTGAAGCGCTCCAATGTTGGCACACCGCAGGGCCCCTCAACGCTCTCTCTTCACTACCATGTCAAAAGGAGAAACCCTGAAGCGCTCTAATGTTTGAACACTGCAATGGCCCTCAACAGTCTCTCTTCACTACCATCTCAAAAGGAGAAACCCTGAAGCGCTCTAATTTTTGAACACTGCAAGGGCCCTCAACGCTCTCTCTTCACTACCATCTCAAAAGGAGAAACCCTGAAGTGCTCTAATGTTTGAACACTGCAAGAGCCCTCCACACTCTCTCTTCACCGCCATCTCAAAAGGAAAAACCCTGAAGCGCTCTAATGGTGGCACACCGCAATGACCCACAACACTCTCTTCACTACCATCTTTAAAGGAGAAACCCTGAAGCGCTCTAATGTTGGAACACCGCAAGGGCCCTCAACACTCTTTCTTCACTACTGTCTTAAAAGGAGAAGCCCTGAAGCGCCCTAATGTTGGAACACCGCAAGGGCCCTCAACATTCTTTCTTCACTTCCGTCTTAAAAGGAGAAACCATGAAGCGCTCTAATGGTGGCACACCACAAGGGCCCTTAACACACTCTCGTCACTACCATCTCAAAAGGAGAAACCCTGAAACGCTCTAATGGTGGCACACCGCAAGGCCCCTCAACGCTCTCGCTTCACTACCATCTCAAAAGGAGAAACCCTGAAGAGCTCTAATGTTTGAACACTGCAAGGGCCCTCAACACTCTCTCTTCACTACCATCTCAAAAGGAGAAACCCTGAAGCGCTCTAATGGTGGTACACTGCAATGACCCTCGACACTCTCTCTTCACTACCGTCTCAAAAGGAGAAACCCTGAAGCCCTCTAATAGTGGCACACCGCAAGTGCCCTGAACTCTCTCTCTTCGCTACCATCTCAAAAGAAGAAACCCTGAATTGCTCTAATGGTGGCACACCGCAAGGGCCCTCAACACTCTCTCTTCACTACTGTCTCAAAATGAGAATCCCTGAAGCACTCTAATGGTGGCACACTGCAAGGGCCCTCAACGCTGTCTCTTCGCTACCATCTCAAAAGAAGAAACCCTGAAGTGTTCTAATGGTGGCACACTGCAAGGCCCCTCGACACTCTCTCTTCACTACCATCTCAAAAGGAGAAACCCTGAAGCGCTCTAATGTTCGCACACTGCAAGGCCTGTCGACTCTCTCTCTTCTCCACCATCTTAAAAGGAGAAACCCTGAAGCGCTCTAATGCCTGAACATCGCAAGGCCCCTCAACGCTTTCTCTTCGCTACCATCTCAAAAGGAGAAACCCTGAAGCGCTCTAATGGTAGCACACCGCAAGGCCCCTTGACTCTATCTCTTCACTACCATCTCAAAAGAAGAAACCCTGAAGCGCTCTAATGTTTCAACACCGCAAAGACCCTCAACGCTCTCTCTTCGCTACCATCTCAAAAGGGGAAACCCTGAAGCGCTCTAATGTTGGCACAACGCAAGGCCCCTCAACTCTCTCTCTTCACTACCATCTCTAAAGAAGAAACCCTGAAGCGCTCTAATGATGGCACACCGCAAGGGCCCTCAACGCTCTCTCTACGCTACCATCTCAAAAGAAGAAACCCTGAAGCGCTCTAATGGTGGCACACTGCAAGGGTCCTCAACGCTCTCTCTTCACTACCATCTCAAAAGGAGAAACCCTGAAGCGCTCTATTGGTGGCACACCTCAAGGTCCATCAACACTCTTTCTTCACTACCATCTCAAAAGGAGAAACCCTGAAGCGCTCTAATGTTGGCACACCGCAAGGCCCCTCACCACTCTCTCTTCGCTACCATCTGAAAAGGAGAAACCCTGAAGCGCTCTAATGTTGGCACACCGCAAGACCCCTCAACTCTCTCTCTTCACTACCATCCCGAAGAAGAAACCCTGAAGCGCTCTAATATTTCTACACGGCAAGGCCCCTCAACACTCTCTCTTCGCTACCATCTCAAAAGGAGAAACCCTGAAGCGCTCTAACGTTGGCACACCGCAAGGCCCCTCAACTCTCTCTCTTCACTGCCATCTCAAAAGAAGAAGCCCTGAAGCGCTCTAATGTTGGCACACCGCAAGGGCCCTCAACGCTCTCTCTATGCTACCATCTCAAAAGAAGAAACCCTGAAGCACTCTAATGCTGGCACACCGCAAGGGCCCTCAACACTCTCTCTTCACTACCATCTCAAAAGCGGAAACCCTGAAGCGCTCTAATGTTGGAACACCGCAAGGGCCCTAAACACTCTTTCTTCACTACTGTCTTAAAAGGAGAAGCCCTGAAGCGCTCTAATTTTGGAACACCGCAAAGGCCCTCAACATACTTTCTTCACTACCGTCTTAAAAGGAGAAATCCTGAGGCGCTATAATGGTGGCACACCGCAAGAGCCCTCGACACTCTCTCTTCACTACCATCTCAAAAGAAGAAACCCTGAAGCACTCTAATTTTGGCACACCGCAAGGCCCTCAACCCTCTCTCTTCACTACCATCTCAAACGGAGAAACCCTGAAGAGCTCTAATGTTTGAACACTGCAAGGGCCCTCAACACTCTCTCTTCACTACCATCTCAAAAGGAGAAACCCTGAAGCGCTCTAATGGTGGTCACCGCAATGACCCTCGACACTCTCATTTCACTACCTTCTCAAAGGGAGAAACCCTGAAGCACTTTAAAAGGGGCACACTGCAAGAGCCCTCAACACTCTCTCTTCACTACCTTCTCAAAGGGAGAAACCCTGAAGCGCTCTTATGGTGGCACACTGCAAGGGCCCTCAACGCCTCTCTTCGCTACCATCTCAAAAGGAGAAACCCTGAAGCGCTCTAATGTTGGCACACCGCAAGGCCCCTCAACCCTCTCTCTTCACTACCATCTCAAAAGAAGAAACCCTGAAGTGCTCTAATGTTGGCACACCGCAAGGCCCCTCAACACTCTCTCTTCGCTACCATCTGAAAAGGAGAAACCCTGAAGCGCTCTAATGTTGGCACACAGCAAGACCCCTCGACTCTCTCTCTTCACTACCATCCCAAAGAAGAAACCCTGAAGCGCTCTAATGTTTCAACACGGCTAGGCCCCTCAACACTCTCTCTTCGCTACCATCTCAAAAGGAGAAACCCTGAAGCGCTCTAATGTTGGCACACCGAAAGGCCCCTCAACTCTCTCTTTTCACTACCATCTCAAATGAAGAAACCCTGAAGCGCTCTAATGTTGGCACACCGCGAGGGTCCTCAACGCTCTCTCTATGCTACCATCTCAAAAGAAGAAACCCTGAAGCACTCTAATGGTGGCACACCGCAATGACCCTCAACACTTTTTCTTCACTACCATCTCAAAAGGAGAAACCCTGAAGCGCTCTAATGTTGGAACACCGCAAAGGCCCTAAACACTCTTTCTTCACTACTGTCTTAAAAGGAGAAGCCCTGAAGCGCTCTAATTTTGGAATACCACGAAGGCCCTCAACATTCTTTCTTCACTACCGTCTTAAAAGGAGAAATCCTGAGGCGCTATAATGGTGGCACACCGCAAGGGCCCTGGACACTCTCACTTCCCTACCCTCTCAAAAGGAGAAACCTTGAAGCACTCTAATTTTGGCACACCGCAAGGCCCCTCAACGCTCTCTCTTCACTACCATCTGAAATGGAGAAACCCTGAAGAGCTCTAATGTTTGAACACTGCAAGGGCCCTCAACACTCTCTCTTCACTACCATCTCAAAAGGAGAAACCCTGAAGCGCTCTAATGGTGGTCACCGCAATGATCCTCAACACTCTCTCTTCACTACCTTCTCAAAGGGAGAAACCCTGAAGCGCTCTAATGGTGGCACACCGCAAGAGCCCTCAACACTCTCTCTTCACTACCATCTCAAAAAGAGAAACCCTGAAGCACTCTTATGGTGGCACACTGCAAGGGCCCTCAACGCTCTCTCTTCGCTATCATCTCAAAAGGAGAAACCCTGAAGCGCTCTAATGTTGGCACACCGCAAGGCCCCTCAACCCTCTCTCTTCACTACCATCTCAAAAGAAGAAACCCTGAAGTGCTCTAATGTTGGCACACCGCAAGGCCCCTCAACACTCTCTCTTCGCTACCATTTGAAAAGGAGAAACCCTGAAGCGCTCTAATGTTGGCACACCGCAAGGCCCCTCGACTCTCTCTCTTCACTACCATCCCAAAGAAGAAACCCTGAAGCGCTCTAATGTTTCAACACGGCTAGGTCCCTCAACACTCTCTCTTCGCTACCATCTCAAAAGGAGAAACCCTGAAGCGCTCTAATGTTGGCACACCGCAAGGCCCCTCAACTCTCTCTCTTCACTACCATCTCAAAAGAAGAAACACTGAAGCGCTCTAATGTTGACACACCACAAGGGCCCTCAACGCTCTCTCTATGCTACCATCTCAAAAGAAGAAACCCTGAAGCACTCTAATGGTGGCACACCGCAAGGGCCCTCAACACTCTCTCTTCACTACCATCTCAAAAGGAGAAACCCTGAAGGGCACTAATGTTGGCACACCGCAAGGCCCCTCAACGCTCTCTCTTCACTACCATCTCAAAAGGAGTAACCCTGAAGCGCTCTAATGTTTGAACACTGCAAGGGCCCTCGACACTCTCTCTTCACTACCATCTCAAAAGGAGAAACCCTGAAGGGCACTAATGTTGGCACACCGCAAGGCTCCTCAACGCTCTCTCTTCACTACCATCTCAAAAGGAGTAACCCTGAAGCGCTCTAATGTTTGAACACTGCAAGGGCCCTCGACACTCTCTCTTCACTGCCATCTCAAAAGGAGAAACCCTGAAGCGCTCTAATGGTGGCACACCGCAAGGGCCCTCAATGCTCTCTTTTCACTACCATCTCAAAAGGAGAAACCCTGAAGCACGCTAATGTTTGAACACTGCAAGGGCCCTCAACACTCTCTCTTCACTGCCATCTCAAAACGAGAAACCCTGAAGCGCTCAAATGATGCACACCGCAAGGGCCCTCAACAATCTCTCTTCACTGCCATCTCAAAAGGGGAAACCCTGAAGTGCTCTAATGGTGGCACACAGCAAGGGCCCTCAACACTCTCTCGTCACTACCATCTCAAAAGGAGAAACCCTGAAACGCTCTAATGGTGGCACACCGCAAGGCCCCTCAACGCTCTCGCTTCACTACCATCTCAAAAGGAGAAACCCTGAAGCGCTCTAATGTTTGAACACTGCAAGGGCCCTCAACAGTCTCTCTTCACTACCATCTCAAAAGGAGAAACCCTGAAGCGCTCTAATGTTTGAACACTGCAAGGGCCCTCAACGCTCTCTCTCTTCACTACTATCTCAAAAGCAGAAACCCTGAAGTGCTCTAATGTTTGAACACTGCAAGGGCCCTCCACACTCTCTCTTCACCGCCATCTCAAAAGGAAAAAACCTGAAGCGCTCTAATGGTGGCACACCGCAATGACCCACGAAACTCTCTTCACTACCATCTCAAAAGGAGAAACACTGAAGCGCTCTAATGTTGGAACACCGCAAGGACCCTCAACACTCTTTCTTCACTACTGTCTTAAAAGGAGAAGCCCTGAAGCGCCCTAATGTTGGAATACCGCAAGGGCCCTCAACATTCTTTCTTCACTTCCGTCTTAAAAGGAGAAACCATGAAGCGCTCTAATGGTGGCACACCGCAAGGGCCCTTAACACACTCTCGTCACTACCATCTCAAAAGGAGAAACCCTGAAACGCTCTAATGGTGGCACACCGCAAGGCCCCTCAACGCTCTCGCTTCACTACCATCTCAAAAGGAGAAACCCTGAAGAGCTCTAATGTTTGAACACTGCAAGGGCCCTCAACACGCTCTCTTCACTACCATCTCAAAAGGAGAAACCCTGAAGCGCTCTAATGGTGGTACACCGCAATGACCCTCGACACTCTCTCTTCACTACCGTCTCAAAAGGAGAAACCCTGAAGCACTCTAATAGTGGCACACCGCAAGTGCCCTGAACTCTCTCTCTTCGCTACCATCTCAAAAGAAGAAACCCTGAATTGCTCTAATGGTGGCACACCGCAAGGGCCCTCAACACTATCTCTTCACTAAAGTCTCAAAATGAGAATCCCTGAAGCACTCTAATGGTGGCAAACTGCAAGGGCCCTCAACGCTTTCTCTTCGCTACCATCTCAAAAAAAGAAACCCTGAAGTGTTCTAATGGTGGCAAACCGCAAGGCCCCTCGACACTCTCTCTTCACTACCATCTCAAAAGGAGAAACCCTGAAGCGCTCTAATGTTCGCACACTGCAAGGCCTCTCGACTCTCTCTCTTCTCCACCATCTTAAAAGGAGAAACCCTGAAGCGCTCTAATGTCTGAACATCGCAAGGCCCCTCAACGCTTTCTCTTCGCTACCATCTCAAAAGGAGAAACCCTGAAGCGCTCTAATGGTAGCACACCGCAAGGCCCCTCAACTCTCTCTCTTCACTACCATCTCAAAAGAAGAAACCCTGTGTTGTGTTTGTAGTCTTATTCCCCTTCTGGGACACCGTATATGTCCTTGCCATCTGTTGTCCCTGCGAGGACACCGTTCCGCTTGCTGACGTCACCTGCAGTCAGCTGTGCCTTGACAGATGACAGCTGGTGACCGTCGCGGCAGTGCACTATCTACGCTCCGTGTGGAGCCCGTGTTGGTTATTAATAAAGGACTTGTTCTTTACACTCTCCCAGCGTCCGAGAGTCCTTACAGAAACTGGCGACGACAACCAACACATGAACCCACCTTAAAAAAAAAAAAGGATTTAATGAAGACTGCCCCGACAGCACCGATTACGAAGGCAAGGAAAAGAAAGAATAGAAATTGAACCACAACGTCACTGCGGACAGGAAAGTCTGTCAGAACATTAATCTACGTGTGGAGCCTTCCAAAAGCTGAACAATTATCAAGGTACAATTTAAGTGTGTCACCGCTTCAGCATTATGGCGAAGGAGAAGAAAGAATTGTAGTCCACGTATGTGTTGTGCCTGGATGTGGAAAACTATCTAAGCAACTAAAGGAAAATCCAAAAGAAGAACGTGGAATGCTAAAAGAATGGACTCAAGGTGAATTTCAACTGCCAAATCCCAACGGAATCTTACCAGATTAAGGGAGACGGTTCAACGGACGGAGGGGCCAACAGCCTTCAGTGCTTCGCAGACGTCATCAACAGCTGAGATCAGCAGGCGCTGTGACGCACGTACGTCTACGTGAAGGACTGCAAGCAAATAGCAGAGGCAGGATTCGGGTGACGTATACGCACGCTGCGTGGCGCCATCTTGAAATTGACAGAGTAATAAAAAAATAAAAAATAAAAAGTAAACAGAGCCTCCGGATGCGGTGTGCAAGGGTATAAAACTTCGCCGATGGAATTAGTGTAAAACGGAAGCTTGTGCAGCACAAATAAGCACCAAGTGGACAGTTAAAAAAAAAAAAAAAAAAACGTGTTCACATCGGAGTTAGGAGGAATTAAGTACTGTTGATAACACAAAGGGTCCATCTGGAAACTCGAGTGTGAAGAGACTTTAGGACTAGTCAAAGCGTTATAAATACACCACAGTATCCATCACTAACAATACATATAAACAGCTGCAAAATTAATACTGTATTGAAAATGGAATAGGATTCAGGCTGCACAACTATAGGAAGGATAAAAAAAAATAAAGTATAATACACCATTTATCTATTAAAAAATTATAAAATACTACATAAAAAATGGCAAGTGGATACCTATGGAATCTGACACCACCTCAAACATTCTTGCCCACAGGAGGAGAACCAATTACAAAATGGGAGGAGTGGAGAGAGTATTTTATGAACTATATAGAGACAATAGGCACGTGAAAGATTTAAAACCGGAACAAAAGTACAAAATGCTGTTGCACTGCCTCGGTGCAGGGGGAATCAAAGTGTACAACAGTATCAACAAGAAAATAAGGGAAGAAAATGAAGGAGACACGTTTGTAAATGCCATAGACGATCTCAACAACTACTATAAACCAACCGTGTGCGTTGGCGTTGACAGGTATAAATTCTTCCACAGGAAGCAAGGTAGGGAAGAGACAATAGATGATTATGTTTCAGTCCTCAAAAACTTAGCGTTAAATTGTCGGTTTGGAGGCCTACATGACGAATTCATCAGAGACCAGATTGTAATGCAGGGGTCGAATACTAACATACAAGACAATCTATGGGCAAAGGGAGAATATCCATTGCAGAATATCATCGACATCGCAAGAAAGGCAGAATTAACCGGCCGGTGTGCTAAGGCAGTTCTTGCAGAGAATAAGGAGAAGAAAGAAGGAGAAACGGTAGCTAAAATAGGTGATCAGAGATACACTCCCAGACAAAGTTGGAACAATAAGAGCCAAAAGAGTACCTACAACAAACCACAGGTTAATAGCAAGAGAAGATGCTACAGATGTGGGAACAACACACATTTTGCAGATGACGTAAAATGCCCGGCACGCAATGTGAGATGCACATATTGCGGTGTAATGGGACACTTCTTGAAAGCATGCCGCAGGAAAAACACAAGAGTAGTCAAACTCGTGGACGAAGAAGAGCAATACAAGGAGGAAACTTCTGATGAAGATGACACAAACATGTTTGTGCTGAACTTGGAGGATGAGCAATTAGAGAAGGAGAACGGAAGTAATGCCACTAAAACAAAGAAACCAATGTGCGACATGAACATTGGCGGAGTGGAAATTAAAATTGTAGCAGACTCGGGATCGCCCTATACTATCGTCAACAGAGAAGTATGGGAACAGAAATTCAGTCCAAGCATTGGCAATGAACTGGAGAAGGCAGACATCACTATTAAATTTTTCACTGGGGAAAAAATAGATGTTTGTGGGTATAGGAAGCTCAGTTTTAAATTCAAGGGGAGAGAAGCAATGAGGAAATTGTACGTGTCAGCTGTGGGTCCATCAGTCCTAGGGTGGATGGACCAAGGGAGCCTAGGTATCATACTCGATCCCAGCAAAAGCGATCCAGTGTTAGTGGTGCAAAGCCAAGACAATTACAGTAAGTCGTTACGAGAAACATACCCAAAAGTATTCAGCGGCGAAATTGGCGCACTCAAAGGGTACCAACACAGGATAAAGTTGAAGCCGTACAACATTCCAGTGGTGCACAAAGCACGGAATTTACCCTTCGCGATCAGAGAGGAAGTGAAAGAACAACTAGAAAGTCTACTTAAAGAAGGGATAATCGAACAAGTAGAGGCCTCAGAGTGGATTGCACCTCTTGTCGTGGCAAAACGTCCGAACGGAAAATTGAGACTCTGCATCGACCTAAGAGACTTAAATGAAAATATAGTGGTTGAGCAATTTCCCCTACCCAGAATAAGCTTGCCACCACGAAAGGAGTAAAATGGTTTTCTACTATAGACCTAAAATCTGCATACCACCAGGTTCCCCTACATCGCGAGAGCAAGGAACTAACATCTTTTATCACGCCATTCGGGTGCTACAGATTCACAAGAGTACCTTTCGGTCTGGCATCAGCAGCTGCAATGTTCCAGAGACTTATGAGCAACATTTTTAAAGGGGTGCCTGGCGTACTGATCTTCCAAGATGACATCCTCGTGATGGGCAGATCAAGAATGGAACACGACGAGAGAGTGAACAAAATTTTGGAGATCCTCAATTCAAAAGGTTTAACTGCGGAGCATGAAAAGTGCAGGTTCGCATGCAATTCAGTTAACTACCTAGGACATGAAATTACAGGGGAAGGAATACGTCCAAAAAAGGAACTGCTGCAGGCAATCATCAAGGCACCACAACCTGGGAACAAAGATGAACTGCGGTCCTTCCTAGGGCTTGTTGAATTTTATGCAAAATTCATTTGTAACTTTTCAAGCAAAACACACACGTTGAGACAACAACTTAAACTAAAAAACAAATTCGAGTGGACAGAGGACTGCAATGTGGCTTTCGACACGTTAAAAAAGGAAATGTGCACTGCATTGCCATTGCAGGGTTTCGATCCAGCACTAATGAACATAATAACAACAGATGCAAGCTCTAAAGGCCTAGGAGCTGTACTCACGCAAAGGGACACCAGTACAGGAAAAGAATACACTATTGCTTTCGCTTCACGTTCCCTAACGAGCTCAGAGGAGAAATTCTCTGTAATTGAGCGTGAAGCACTTGCCTGCGTGTGGGCACTCGAACACTTTAGGCAATTTGTGTGGGGCAATAGAGTCACCCTGTGCACAGATCATAAACCACTCACGAAAGTTTTCACAACAAAAGGACTATATGCAGCGTCACCCAGACTGGCAAGACTATCAGTACGGTTGTTCGACTATATATATACAATCCAATATGTTCCTGGGGTGAAAAACGTAGTGGCCGACTATCTAAGCAGAATGCCAGTCGATGTAGATAACCCAACAGTAAAAGAAGAAACTGAGGAGTCATGCATAGCAAATGTAGAAGAGAAATTTAAAGGCATCTCGAAAGAGGAATGGATGGAAGAACAGTCGAAAGATACAGTACTTGGTCAAGTTACGGACATGCTATCAAGGGGATGGCCAGCCAAGAACAAGTTAGATGAAACGTTACGCCACTTTTGGGAGGTTAGGGACGAGCTATCGCACGAAGAGGGATTGCTCTTAAGAGGCGGGAGAGTCGTGCCCCCCAGCAGCCTAAGGCCCAGGATCCTAAACATTTGCCACGAGGGACACCTGGGGATTGGCAAAACAAAAGGCAGAGTAAAAAATAATTATTGGTGGCCAGGGATCAGCTTGGCAGTGGAAAGATGTGTCAGAGATTGTGCCCTATGCCTAAATTCAGATAAGACCCAAGTAACCTTCAGACCACCCCTGCATCCAATACCATGTCCATCAATGCCTTGGGAGCGGATTGGTGTGGACATCATGGGACCTATAACGGATCAAGGTGAGCAGTGGTACATCATAGTCACCATTGACCATTTTTCAAAGTGGCCCGAACTAAAATTCGTGAGAAAACCAGATGCTACGTGCATTGTAAAATTTCTGGATGAAGTCTTCACGCACGAGGGTCTACCCAAACAAGTCATCAGTGACAATGGACCGCAATTCGTGTCAGAAACATTCAAAACGTACATGGAAAGGAATCAAATTGAACACAAAACGAGCTCAGTATACCACCCAGCCAGCAACGGAGCTGTTGAACGCTTCAACAGAGTGATCAAAGGGATAATTCAGTTGGCGTGCAGCAATAAACTGAACTGGAAACAGGAGACACTAAGAACACTCTGGGCATTTCGAATAACACCATGTGAAACCACTGGACACAGTCCCTTTGAGATCATGCGGGGAAGGACACCGCTGTCCAAGGACAATGTAGGTTGGATCAATGCCTCAAAGAGTGTACACTGGTCTTCCACCAAGGTGATGGAGAGGTTGTCAAAGGCTCAAGCGTGTAGTAAGGCAAGGTACGACCAAAAGCATGGGTGCAAGCCGGTAGCTCTCAAAGTTGGAGACATAGTGAAAGTAAGAAGAAGTGGTCACATAGGCAAAGGTATGGACAGATACTCAACACCCCTATCTGTCCAAAAGCTATTTTGCAACTCAGCATTGTTGAGCGATGGCAAGGTTTGGCACTTTTCATCCCTATCTAACCACAAACAACTCCATAAGGATCAGGACAGCCTTCAACCCGTAAACTCCTTTGAGGAACCACCAGTGCCTGGAAAGAATTCCAATGGCTATTTCGGATGGTCAGACGATGAATCAGGCTCCGGGTTTTCTACCACGGATAACCCCACGCACGATCTCTCTACTCAGCGAACACCCAGCCAGACGCAAAATCCTTCAAGAGGTATCACACCTGCGCGAACATACAGACAATTGCCATCCACACCCATGCTGGACACCTCACGCCCTGTAGGTATAAGCAGGACTGGAAGGAGATTGTTACCCCCTGTTAAATATTCAGACTATATCTGTGAGTGATGCTACTCCCCACCTCAATTGGTTTCCCAGCCCACACTGCTGTCTCTTCTTCCCTTCCTACCTCCATTCCCGTTTCCTTTCTATTCTCTCTTCTCTTCTCCCAACTTTCTCTCTGCCTAAATCTTACCTATCCAATTCCCTCACAGTTGTTGTTCCTCTCAGAAGGGAAGATGTGTTGTGTTTGTAGTCTTATTCCCCTTCTGGGACACCGTATATGTCCTTGCCATCTGTTGTCCCTGCGAGGACACCGTTCCGCCTGCTGACGTCACCTGCAGTCAGCTGTGCCTTGACAGATGACAGCTGGTGACCGTCGCGGCAGTGCACTATCTACGCTCCGTGTGGAGCCCGTGTTGGTTATTAATAAAGGACTTGTTCTTTACACTCTCCCAGCGTCCGAGAGTCCTTACACCCTGAAGCGCTCTAATGTTTCAACACCGCAAAGACCCTCAACGCTCTCTCTTCGCTACCATCTCAAAAGGGGAAACCCTGAAGCGCTCTAATGTTGGCACACCGCAAGGCCCCTCAACTCTCTCTCTTCACTACCATCTCTAAAGAAGAAACCCTGAAGCGCTCTAATGATGGCACACCGCAAGGGCCCTCAACGCTCTCTCTATGCTACCATCTCAAAAGAAGAAACCCTGAAGCGCTCTAATGGTGGCACACTGCAAGGGTCCTCAACGCTCTCTCTTCACTACCATCTCAAAAGGAGAAACCCTGAAGCGCTCTACTGGTGGCACACCTCAAGGGCCATCAACACTCTTTCTTCACTACCATCTCAAAAGGAGAAACCCTGAAGCGCTCTAATGTTGGCACACCGCAAGGCCCCTCAACAGTCTCTCTTCACTACCATCTCAAAAGGAAAAACCCTGAAGCGCTCTAATGTTTGAACACTGCAAGGGCCCTCAACGCTCTCTCTTCACTACCATCTCAAAAGGAGAAACCCTGAAGTGCTCTAATGTTTGAACACTGCAAGGGCCCTCCACACTCTCTCTTCAACCCCATCTCAAAAGGAAAAACCCTGAAGCGCTCTAATGGTGGCACACCGCAATGACCCACAACACTCTCTTCACTACCATCTCAAAAGGAGAAACCCTGAAGCGCTCTAATGTTGGAACACCGCAAGGGCCCTCAACACTCTTTCTTCACTACTGTCTTAAAAGGAGAAGCCCTGAAGCGCCCTAATGTTGGAACACCGCAAGGGCCCTCAACATTCTTTCTTCACTTCCGTCTTAAAAGGCGAAACCATGAAGCGCTCTAATGGTGGCACACCACAAGGGCCCTTAACACACTCTCGTCACTACCATCTCAAACGGAGAAACCCTGAAACGCTCTAATGGTGGCACACCGCAAGGCCCCTCAACGCTCTCGCTTCACTACCATCTCAAAAGGAGAAACCCTGAAGAGCTCTAATGTTTGAACACTGCAAGGGCCCTCAACACTCTCTCTTCACTACCATCTCAAAAGGAGAAACCCTGAAGTGCTCTAATGATGGCACACCGCAAGGGCCCTCAACGCTCTCTCTACGCTACCATCTCAAAAGAAGAAACCCTGAAGCGCTCTAATGGTGGCACACTGCAAGGGTCCTCAACGCTCTCTCTTCACTACCATCTCAAAAGGAGAAACCCTGAAGCGCTCTATTGGTGGCACACCTCAAGGGCCATCAACACTCTTTCTTCACTACCATCTCAAAAGGAGAAACCCTGAAGCGCTCTAATGTTGGCACACCGCAAGGCCCCTCAACACTCTCTCTTCGCTACCATCTGAAAAGGAGAAACCCTGAAGCGCTCTAATGTTGGCACACCACAAGACCCCTCGACTCTCTCTCTTCACTACCATCCCAAAGAAGAAACCCTGAAGCGCTCTAATGTTTCTACACGGCAAGGCCCCTCAACACTCTCTCTTCGCTACCATCTCAAAAGGAGAAACCCTGAAGCGCTCTAACGTTGGCACACCGCAAGGCCCCTCAACTCTCTCTCTTCACTGCCATCTCAAAAGAAGAAACCCTGAAGCGCTCTAATGTTGGCACACCGCAAGGGCCCTCAACGCTCTCTCTATGCTACCATCTCAAAAGAAGAAACCCTGAAGCACTCTAATGCTGGCACACCGCAAGGGCCCTCAACACTCTCTCTTCACTACCATCTCAAAGGCGGAAACCCTGAAGCGCTCTAATGTTGGAACACCGCAAGGGCCCTAAACACTCTTTCTTCACTACTGTCTTAAAAGGAGAAACCCTGAAGCGCTCTAATTTTGGAACACCGCAAAGGCCCTCAACATACTTTCTTCACTACCGTCTTAAAAGGAGAAATCCTGAGGCGCTATAATGGTGGCACACCGCAAGAGCCCTCGACACTCTCTCTTCACTACCATCTCAAAAGAAGAAACCCTGAAGCACTCTAATTTTGGCACACCGCAAGGCCCCTCAACCCTCTCTCTTCACTACCATCTCAAACGGAGAAACCCTGAAGAGCTCTAATGTTTGAACACTGCAAGGGCCCTCAACACTCTCTCTTCACTACCATCTCAAAAGGAGAAACCCTGAAGCGCTCTAATGGTGGTCACCGCAATGACCCTCGACACTCTCATTTCACTGCCTTCTCAAAGGGAGAAACCCTGAAGCACTTTAAAAGGGGCACACTGCAAGAGCCCTCAACACTCTCTCTTCACTACCTTCTCAAAGGGAGAAACCCTGAAGCGCTCTTATGGTGGCACACTGCAAGGGCCCTCAACGCTCTCTCTTCGCTACCATCTCAAAAGGAGAAACCCTGAAGCGCTCTAATGTTGGCACACCGCAAGGCCCCTCAACCCTCTCTCTTCACTACCATCTCAAAAGAAGAAACCCTGAAGTGCTCTAATGTTGGCACACCGCAAGGCCCCTCAACACTCTCTCTTCGCTACCATCTGAAAAGGAGAAACCCTGAAGCGCTCTAATGTTGGCACACCGCAAGGCCCCTCGACTCTCTCTCTTCACTACCATCCCAAAGAAGAAACCCTGAAGCGCTCTAATGTTTCAACACGGCTAGGCCCCTCAACACTCTCTCTTCGCTACCATCTCAAAAGGAGAAACCCTGAAGCGCTCTAATGTTGGCACACCGAAAGGCCCCTCAACTCTCTCTTTTCACTACCATCTCAAAAGAAGAAACCCTGAAGCGCTCTAATGTTGGCACACCGCGAGGGCCCTCAACGCTCTCTCTATGCTACCATCTCAAAAGAAGAAACCCTGAAGCACTCTAATGGTGGCACACCGCAATGACCCTCGACACTTTTTCTTCACTACCATCTCAAAAGGAGAAACCCTGAAGCGCTCTAATGTTGGAACACAGCAAAGGCCCTAAACACTCTTTCTTCACTACTGTCTTAAAAGGAGAAGCCCTGAAGCGCTCTAATTCTGGAACACCATGAAGGCCCTCAACATTCTTTCTTCACTACCGTCTTAAAAGGAGAAATCCTGAGGCGCTATAATGGTGGCACACCGCAAGGGCCCTGGACACTCTCTCTTCCCTACCCTCTCAAAAGGAGAAACCTTGAAGCACTCTAATTTTGGCACACCGCAAGGCCCCTCAACGCTCTCTCTTCACTACCATCTGAAATGGAGAAACCCTGAAGAGCTCTAATGTTTGAACACTGCAAGGGCCCTCAACACTCTCTCTTCACTACCATCTCAAAAGGAGAAACCCTGAAGCGCTCTAATGTTGGCACACCGCAAGGCCCCTCGACTCTCTCTCTTCACTACCATCCCAAAGAAGAAACCCTGAAGCGCTCTAATGTTTCAACACGGCTAGGTCCCTCAACACTCTCTCTTCGCTACCATCTCAAAAGGAGAAACCCTGAAGCGCTCTAATGTTGGCACACCGCAAGGCCCCTCAACTCTCTCTCTTCACTACCATCTCAAAAGAAGAAACCCTGAAGCGCTCTAATGTTGACACACCGCAAGGGCCCTCAACGCTCTCTCTATGCTACCATCTCAAAAGAAGAAACCCTGAAGCACTCTAATGGTGGCACACCGCAAGGGCCCTCAACACTCTCTCTTCACTACCATCTCAAAAGGAGAAACCCTGAAGGGCACTAATGTTGGCACACCGCAAGGCCCCTCAACGCTCTCTCTTCACTACCATCTCAAAAGGAGTAACCCTGAAGCGCTCTAATGTTTGAACACTGCAAGGGCCCTCGACACTCTCTCTTCACTGCCATCTCAAAAGGAGAAACCCTGAAGCACTCTAATGGTGGCACACCGCAAGGGCCCTCAATGCTCTCTTTTCACTACCATCTCAAAAGGAGAAACCCTGAAGCACGCTAATGTTTGAACACTGCAAGGGCCCTCAACACTCTCTCTTCACTGCCATCTCAAAATGAGAAACCCTGAAGCGCTCAAATGATGCACACCGCAAGGGCCCTCAACAATCTCTCTTCACTGCCATCTCAAAAGGGGAAACCCTGAAGTGCTCTAATGGTGGCACACAGCAAGGGCCCTCAACACTCTCTCTCCACTACCATCTCAAAAGGAGAAACCCTGAAGCGCTCCAATGTTGGCACACCGCAGGGCCCCTCAACGCTCTCTCTTCACTACCATCTCAAAAGGAGAAACCCTGAAGCGCTCTAATGTTTGAACACTGCAAGGGCCCTCAACAGTCTCTCTTCACTACCATCTCAAAAGGAGAAACCCTGAAGCGCTCTAATGTTTGAACACTGCAAGGGCCCTCAACGCTCTCTCTTCACTACCATCTCAAAAGCAGAAACCCTGAAGTGCTCTAATGTTTGAACACTGCAAGGGCCCTCCACACTCTCTCTTCACCGCCATCTCAAAAGGAAAAAACCTGAAGCGCTCTAATGGTGGCACACCGCAATGACCCACGAAACTCTCTTCACTACCATCTCAAAAGGAGAAACACTGAAGCGCTCTAATGTTGGAACACCGCAAGGGCCCTCAACACTCTTTCTTCACTACTGTCTTAAAAGGAGAAGCCCTGAAGCGCCCTAATGTTGGAACACCGCAAGGGACCTCAACATTCTTTCTTCACTTCCGTCTTAAAAGGAGAAACCATGAAGCGCTCTAATGGTGGCACACCGCAAGGGCCCTTAACACACTCTCGTCACTACCATCTCAAAAGGAGAAACCCTGAAACGCTCTAATGGTGGCACACCGCAAGGCCCCTCAACGCTCTCGCTTCACTACCATCTCAAAAGGAGAAACCCTGAAGAGCTCTAATGTTTGAACACTGCAAGGGCCCTCAACACGCTCTCTTCACTACCATCTCAAAAGGAGAAACCCTGAAGCGCTCTAATGGTGGTACACCGCAATGACCCTCGACACTCTCTCTTCACTACCGTCTCAAAAGGAGAAACCCTGAAGCACTCTAATAGTGGCACACCGCAAGTGCCCTGAACTCTCTCTCTTCGCTACCATCTCCACAGAAGAAACCCTGAATTGCTCTAATGGTGGCACACCGCAAGGGCCCTCAACACTCTCTCTTCACTAAAGTCTCAAAATGAGAATCCCTGAAGCACTCTAATGGTGGCACACTGCAAGGGCCCTCAACGCTTTCTCTTCGCTACCATCTCAAAAGAAGAAACCCTGAAGTGTTCTAATGGTGGCAAACCGCAAGGCCCCTCGACACTCTCTCTTCACTACCATCTCAAAAGGAGAAACCCTGAAGCGCTCTAATGTTCGCACACTGCAAGGCCTCTCGACTCTCTCTCTTCTCCACCATCTTAAAAGGAGAAACCCTGAAGCGCTCTAATGTCTGAACATCGCAAGGCCCCTCAACGCTTTCTCTTCGCTACCATCTCAAAAGGAGAAACCCTGAAGCGCTCTAATGGTAGCACACCGCAAGGCCCCTCAACTCTCTCTCTTCACTACCATCTCAAAAGAAGAAACCCTGAAGCGCTCTAATGTTTCAACACCGCAAAGAACCTCAACGCTCTCTCTTCGCTACCATCTCAAAAGGGGAAACCCTGAAGCGCTCTAATGTTGGCACACCGCAAGGCCCCTCAACTCTCTCTCTTCACTACCATCTCTAAAGAAGAAACCCTGAAGCGCTCTAATGATGGCACACCGCAAGGGCCCTCAACGCTCTCTCTATGCTACCATCTCAAAAGAAGAAACCCTGAAGCGCTCTAATGGTGACACACTGCAAGGGTCCTCAACGCTCTCTCTTCACTACCATCTCAAAAGGAGAAACCCTGAAGCGCTCTAATGGTGGTACACCGCAATGACCCTCGACACTCTCTCTTCACTACCGTCTCAAAAGGAGAAACCCTGAAGCACTCTAATAGTGGCACACCGCAAGTGCCCTGAACTCTCTCTCTTCGCTACCATCTCCACAGAAGAAACCCTGAATTGCTCTAATGGTGGCACACCGCAAGGGCCCTCAACACTCTCTCTTCACTAAAGTCTCAAAATGAGAATCCCTGAAGCACTCTAATGGTGGCACACTGCAAGGGCCCTCAACGCTTTCTCTTCGCTACCATCTCAAAAGAAGAAACCCTGGAGTGTTCTAATGGTGGCAAACCGCAAGGCCCCTCGACACTCTCTCTTCACTACCATCTCAAAAGGAGAAACCCTGAAGCGCTCTAATGTTCGCACACTGCAAGGCCTCTCGACTCTCTCTCTTCTCCACCATCTTAAAAGGAGAAACCCTGAAGCGCTCTAATGTCTGAACATCGCAAGGCCCCTCAACTCTCTCTCTTCACTACCATCTCAAAAGAAGAAACCCTGAAGCGCTCTAATGTTTCAACACCGCAAAGAACCTCAACGCTCTCTCTTCGCTACCATCTCAAAAGGGGAAACCCTGAAGCGCTCTAATGTTGGCACACCGCAAGGCCCCTCAACTCTCTCTCTTCACTACCATCTCTAAAGAAGAAACCCTGAAGCGCTCTAATGATGGCACACCGCAAGGGCCCTCAACGCTCTCTCTATGCTACCATCTCAAAAGAAGAAACCCTGAAGCGCTCTAATGGTGACACACTGCAAGGGTCCTCAAAGCTCTCTCTTCACTACCATCTCAAAAGGAGAAACCCTGAAGCGCTCTACTGGTGGCACACCTCAAGGGCCATCAACACTCTTTCTTCACTACCATCTCAAAAGGAGAAACCCTGAAGCGCTCTAATGTTGGCACACCGCAAGGCCCCTCAACCCTCTCTCTTCACTACCATCTCAAAAGAAGAAGCCCTGAAGCGCTCTAATGTTGGCACACCGCAAGGCCCCTCAACAGTCTCTCTTCACTACCATCTCAAAAGGAGAAACCCTGAAGCGCTCTAATGTTTGAACACTGCAAGGGCCCTCAACGCTCTCTCTTCACTACCATCTCAAAAGGAGAAACCCTGAAGTGCTCTAATGTTTGAACACTGCAAGGGCCCTCCACACTCTCTCTTCACCGCCATCTCAAAAGGAAAAACCCTGAAGCGCTCTAATGGTGGCACACCGCAATGACCCACAACACTCTCTTCACTACCATCTCAAAAGGAGAAACCCTGAAGCGCTCTAATGTTGGAACACCGCAATGGCCCTCAACACTCTTTCTTCACTACTGTCTTAAAAGGAGAAGCCCTGAAGCGCCCTAATGTTGGAACACCGCAAGGGCCCTCAACATTCTTTCTTCACTTCCGTCTTAAAAGGAGAAACCATGAAGCGCTCTAATGGTGGCACACCACAAGGGCCCTTAACACACTCTCGTCACTACCATCTCAAAAGGAGAAACCCTGAAACGCTCTAATGGTGGCACACCGCAAGGCCCCTCAACGCTCTTGCTTCACTACCATCTCAAAAGGAGAAACCCTGAAAAGCTCTAATGTTTGAACACTGCAAGGGCCCTCAACACTCTCTCTTCACTACCATCTCAAAAGGAGAAACCCTGAAGAGCTCTAATGGTGGTACACTGCAATGACCCTCGACACTCTCTCTTCACTACCGTCTCAAAAGGAGAAACCCTGAAGCGCTCTAATAGTGGCACACCGCAAGTGCCCTGAACTCTCTCTCTTCGCTACCATCTCAAAAGAAGAAACCCTGAATTGCTCTAATGGTGGCACACCGCAAGGGCCCTCAACACTCTCTCTTCACTACTGTCTCAAAATGAGAATCCCTGAAGCACTCTAATGGTGGCACACTGCAAGGGCCCTCAACGCTGTCTCTTTGCTACCATCTCAAAAGAAGAAACCCTGAAGTGTTCTAATGGTGGCACACTGCAAGGCCCCTCGACACTCTCTCTTCACTACCATCTCAAAAGGAGAAACCCTGAAGCGCTCTAATGTTCACACACTGCAAGGTCTGTCGACTCTCTCTCTTCTCCACCATCTTAAAAGGAGAAACCCTGAAGCGCTCTAATGTCTGAACATCGCAAGGCCCCTCAACGCTTTCTCTTCGCTACCATCTCAAAAGGAGAAACCCTGAAGCGCTCTAATGGTAGCACACCGCAAGGCCCCTTGACTCTCTCTCTTCACTACCATCTCAAAAGAAGAAACCCTGAAGCGCTCTAATGTTTCAACACCGCAAAGACCCTCAACGCTCTCTCTTCGCTACCATCTCAAAAGGGGAAATCCTGAAGCGCTCTAATGTTGGCACACCGCAAGGGCCCTCAACGCTCTCTCTACGCTACCATCTCAAAAGAAGAAACCCTGAAGCGCTCTAATGGTGGCACACTGCAAGGATCCTCAACGCTCTCTCTTCACTACCATCTCAAAAGGAGAAACCCTGAAGCGCTCTATTGGTGGCACACCTCAAGGGCCATCAACACTCTTTCTTCACTACCATCTCAAAAGGAGAAACCCTGAAGCGCTCTAATGTTGGCACACCGCAAGGCCCCTCAACACTCTCTCTTCGCTACCATCTGAAAAGGAGAAACCCTGAAGCGCTCTAATGTTGGCACACCGCAAGACCCCTCGACTCTCTCTCTTCACTACTGTGAGAAGTTGGCCTGGTATATGCTGTCCACTAATTATAGTGGGCACCTTGCACCAGTCCAAACAACCCCTTATTGGAGATAGGTTAAAGACAACCTTATTGAAAGCTATCCTAGTGGTAGCTATGGAGAGCAGCCTTCAGGCTAAGTCTTGAAGGAATGTAAAGCAGCTTGTTTTACCAGTCTATAATCTCTTGAGTGATCAAATGAAAGCGCACCACACCAGGTATATATTCAAAATATATGTATTTATTGCTAAACACACCCCTCTAGTCTCTTTATGAGGCTAGAGTTCGAAGTACATAAGTTAGAAGTTATTTAAACACAGTAATAGCACAAATACACGTTTGGGCCCTAGGGGCGTACCAAACCATATACCAATAAAGTGGTATAAGAACCACGACTGAACTAGACACTAGGCCTAGAGCCTCTAGAAGTGCTTGGACCACAAGGAACCACCCAAGGTAGTGACACAGGGGACCCACGGGGGACGCGTGCAGTGTAAATACACAACCGCGATACGCCGTTGACTTCTATGGAGAAAGTCGCGATCAGGAAATTAAAGAAAAGGGACACTTAAAGGAGGACTTGGAGCAAACCCTTTGAGAACTAGTACTTTGAAGAGTCTCTACCCATGGGAGCACAGGAGTACTCGTGTTACCTCACCCAGGGAAGCCGGGTGCATAGGTGCCTTTCGGAGTCGGGTTTCGTCGTCAATTTGAATGGCGATCTGCTGCAAAGTGCTGCTGGCGACCAAGTGGAAAGTGTCCGGGTGGATCCAAGAGTGGATCGGAGATCTGAAGAACCTGAAAGCAGAGGGGACAGAGTCTGGGTCACTAGCCAGTGACCAGGAGGGCGATGGACAGATGCCCACCGATGTCGAGTGCTTCAGGTGCGTTGACGGTCATCTTGACTCTTCAGCCACGAGGTCCAGGAGGCGTTGTCGGTGACCAGGAGCAGGATTCGGGCTGGTACACGATGTTTGTCGAGTGCTGAGGTGTCGGCGACCGGATTGGACCCAACAAGCCTTGGCAACGGCAAGTCTCAATGAAGATGTAGATTGTCGATGGTGCAGACCAGCAAGGTCTGGAGAACTCACCCAGCGAGGGTAAGTGAGGGCAGGCCTGGAGCAACCAGGATGCCAAGTAAGAAAAAGATTGGCCTTCGTTAAGGGCTACTAGCCAACGGGCTAGCGACCGTGAAGGAGCCTCGAGATGTTGCACGTGGATCTGGCTCACAGGACACTCGTGGAGTGGAGGCCAGTGATCTTCGGTGCAGTTGGTGCTGGAGGCTAGGGCTATTTGGTGCCCAAAGCACGACTTCGTCGGAGACCCAGAAGAGGATGCACTTGCAAATGTGCTCGGTGTCCAGGGGTCACGGTCTCAAGTCACCCACGATAGCTACAGGCCTCAGCTTTGCTGGGGACTCAGGGTAGCCTCGGGGAAGTCTGAGAATCCACCTCTGGTGATGCGATGACTTCGGCGTCCGACGGGAGCTTCAGAAATGCAAACCGGACAGATGCTTCTTTGGTGCCTGCCAAGCAGGGGAGTCACTCCTTGACCCCAAGGGAGATTCTTCTGTCCTCTAATCGTGAGTAGAGCGTCGAAGGTCCAGGATTCTGTTTCAGAGTTTCGTCCAGGGATAATCTAAAGTCCTAAGGACTGGGTTCCTATACTTATACTAAGTTTAGGGGTTGGACTACTCTGTGGCCCCACCTATGGGTGGGTCAGGGCAGAGGGGTGGCTACACCCTTTCCCTTTGTCCAGTTCGCGCCAAAGCAGGGGCTGCAAGCCCCTGATCCGGTTTGAACTGGGGTATGCACAGGGACACCAAGTGTGCCCCCAGTGCAGGACTTCAAAGCACCCGAAAGTGCTCCCGCCCAGCCCCAATACACATTACCCTGTCTGGGGAGGTGGTCACACCTCCCTGGGACAGGAAACCTATTGTCCAGGCCTCCCCTGCCGGAGTTTCATCCAGCAGCAGGAGGCCAGACTCGTGTCTGTGGCAGCAGCATCCATTTTGTGATGCCAGGGCTTTGGAAAGAAGTTTACCGGGCTAGCCAGAGTTAACATGTCTTTCCCTCTAGAAGGGTGGAATGCTACCCCCGCCGCCAGAATTGGCGGGGGTAGTATTCCAAGATGTTTGACACCAAACACGACATGTTTAGGTGCAGCCATTCCAAAGTTAGCATTTAACGCGAGGTTATAATGCGCTTAAGAGTATATGGTCAGGCTGCACTACAAACAGCATCAGAGAAGGGTCTCCGAACGCTGCAGAGGGGCCCTGCTCATGCAGGGGCACCCTCTCACATAGGAACCATGCACTCTGCCTTTAGGATTGATAAGGCCTGCCTTAGGAGTGACTTATAGGTTTATATGTGTGTATGTATTTAGTGATATAGGTAACCTATATCACAGTAAGGGGTGCATGCACCACCTTACCCAGGCTGCAGTAGCAGACCTGTGGTGTCAGTTTGGATGGCCTTCCAGGGGTGGCATAATACATGCTGCAGCCCCTGGTAGGCCTCTGAGGTACCTATGCCCTTGGTACATAGTATACCATATACTAGGGACTTATAAGGGCACTCCAGATTCCAATCAGTGATGTGCCTAAGGCACATGGAAACCATTTTAGAGAGGAAGCAGCTAGGCTGGGGTTCTGATTAGCAGGGCCCCAGCCAGACTAATGTCGAAAAACAGTGAAGCATCAGCAAAAAGTGGGGGTACCCTTGTGAAGCAGATCCTACTCTCCTACACAACCCCCCCAAACGTAGGGACATTAAACTAACCTTGCCCAGTTAAGTCTTCATGTTCTAAGTGGAAGTACCTAGAGAGTCCATCTGCATTGGCATGGTTACTCCCAGGTCTATGTTCCACTGTAAAGTCCATCCCCTGTAGGGAAATGGACCACCTAAGCAGTTTGGGGTTTTCACCCTTCATTTGTTTTAGCCATAAGAGGGGCTTATGGTCTGTCTGAACCAGGAAGTGTGTACCAAACAAGTATGGCCTCAACTTCTTCAGAGCCCAGACCACAGCAAAGGCCTCCCTCTCTATGGCTGACCAACGTTTCTCTCTAGGGGTCAGCCTTCTGCTAATGAAAGCTACTGGCTGATCCTGACCTTCTTCATTCAATTGTGACAGTACAGCCCCTACCCCCAATTCAGATGCATCAGTTTGAACAATGAACTTCTTGGAGTAATCAGGACTCTGTAGAATGAGAGCAGTGCACATGGCCTGCTTCAGGTCATCAAATGCCTTTTGACAGCTAACTGTCCACTGAACCTTTTTGGGCATTTTCTTAGAAGTTAAGTCATTCAGGGGTGTCACTATTGATCCATACCCCTTGACAAATCTCCTATAGTACCCAGTCAGGCCTAAGAAGGCTCTCACCTGAGTCTGGGTAGTGGGAGCAGTCCACGATAGTCTGGATCTTGCTCTGCAAAGGTTGAACCTGGCCTCCACCCACAAGGTGGCCCAGGTACACAACCTGACTCTGCCCTATCTGGCACTTAGTGGCCTTGATAGTCAGGCCTGCCTTTTGCAGGGCCTGTAAAACATTCCTGAGGTGGACCAGGTGATCCTCCCAGGTGGAGCTAAAGACAGCAATATCATCTAGATATGCTGCACTATAGGCTTCCAGACCTGTGAGAACTGTATTCACCAACCTCTGGAAAGTGGCAGGTGCATTCTTCAGACCAAAGGGCATCACCACAAATTGATAATGCCCACTAGGGGTTGAGAATGCTGTTTTGGGCTTTGCAGTATCAGCTAGTCTGATCTGCCAGTAGCCAGCTGTCAAGTCAAATGTGCTGAGATATTTGGCTGAGGCCAAAGTATCTATGAGCTCATCTGCCCTTGGTATTGGATGGGCATCAGTCCTAGTGACTGCATTGAGACCCCTGTAGTCCACACAAAACCTCATCTCTCTTTTTCCACCACTGGTGTGAGGTTTTGGTACAAGGACCACTGGACTAGCCCAAGGGCTATCTGAGGGTTCAATAACTCCCAATTCCAACATTTTCTGGACTTCAGTCCTGATACAGTCCCTGACATGGTCAGGTTGCCTATAAATCTTATTTTTAATAGGCAGACTGTCCCCAGTGTCCACTTCATGAGTGCACCAGGTGGTCTGACTGGGTGTCAGTGAAAACATATGTCTAAACTGATTGAGAACTTGCCTACAATCAGTTTGTTGCTGGGTAGTGAGGCTGCCTGCCAAGGCTACACCATCTACTGACCCATCGTCAGGGTTCTGTGAGAGCAGGTCAGGGAGTGGGTCACTCTCTTCCTCCTGCCCTTCATCAGTAGCCATGAGCAAGCCCATGTCTGCCCTGTCCACATATGGTTTTAACCTGTTGACATGGAGAACCCTGTGGGGACTCCTGGGTGTTCCTAGGTCTACTAAGTAGGTAACCTCACCCTTCTGCTCAACAATAGTGTGGGGTCCACTCCATTTGTCTTGGAGAGCTGCTGGGGCCACTGGCTCCAACACCCACACCTTCTGTCCTGGCTGGTAAACAGTCAGAACAGCCTTTTGGTCATGCCAGGCCTTTTGAAGTTCCTGGCTAGCCTCAAGGTTTTTGGTTGCCTTTTCATATACTCAGCCATCCGGGAGCGGAGACCAAGTACATAGTCCACTATATCTTGCTTTGGGGGCTTGAGAGGTAACTCCCATCCTTCCTTCACCAAGCACAGTGGACCCCTCACAGGGTGGCCAAACAGAAGTTCAAAAGGGCTGTAACCAACCCCCTTCTGAGGCACCTCCCTATATGCGAATAAAAGGCAGGGCAAGAGTATGTCCCATCTTCGCCTAAGCTTTTCTGGGAGCCCTTTAATCATGCCCTTCAAGGTTTTGTTGAATCTCTCAACTAAACCATTGCATTGTGGGTGATAGGGTGTGGTGAACTTATAAGTCACTCCACACTCCTTCCACATTGCTTTTAAGTACCCAGACATGAAGTTAGCACCCCTGTCTGATACTACCTCCTTAGGAAAGCCCACTCTTGAGAAAATTCCCAGGAGGGCCCTTGCCACCACAGGTGCTGTAGTGGTCCTGAGGGGAATAGCTTCTGGGTACCTGGTGGCATGATCCACTACCACCAGGATAAACCTGTGCCCAGATGCTGTTTGGGGATCCATGGGACCAACAATGTCAATCCCTACCCTTTCAAAGGGCACCCCCACCACAGGTAGTGGTATCAGGGGGCCTTTGTAGTGCCACCTGCCTTGCCACTGGCCTGGCAGGTTACACAGGAGCGACAAAACTCCTTGCTGTCTTCAGACATGTGGAGCCAGTGAAAGTGAGGGACAATTCTGTCCCAAGTCTCGTTCTGGCCCAGGTGACCTGCCAAGGGAATATCATGGGCTAGGGTCAATAGGAAGCCCCTGAACTTCAGAGGTATAACCAACCTCCTGGTAGCACCAGGCTTGGGGTCTCTGCTCTCTGAGTACAGGAGTCCATCATCCCAATACACTGTATGGGGACCACTAGCTTTCCCAGCAGCCTCAGCAGCAGCTTGCTGTCTGAGGGGTTCAAGGGAGGGGCAGCTCTGCTGCTCCTGGCTCAGATCTGCCCTAGAAGGTCCCCTGTCCCCAAGAACTCAACCTGGTCAGGTTCAAGTTCCTCTGGGACAGTTCCTTCTTCAGGACTGAGATCATCCCCCTCAAGGGACTGATCTTCCTCCTGAGCCAAGGGGGAAGGCACTGCCTTAACCCTACTACTCCTCCTCTTGGAAGGCACTTGGTCCATTCTTCCAGAATCCAAGGCCTGTTCAGTGCTAGACATTTTGGCTTGTGACCTGGTCACAGCAAACACATCTGCAGGGATCCCCAGCATTTCTGCATGGGTCCTGAGCTCCACTTCTGCCCAAGCAGAAGTCTCTAAGTCATTGCCAAGCAAGCATTCGACTGGTAGGTTTGCACTCACCACAACCTTCTTAAGGCCAGTTACCCCTCCCCAGGAGAAGTTAACAACTGCCAGAGTATGGTCTGTTCTGACATTGCTAGCATTGGTCACTTGGTACATCTCACCAAGTATAACTTGCCTAGGATTCACAAGGTCTTGTGTCACCATTGTGACACTTGCCCCTGTGTCCCTAAATGCCAAAGCCTCACGTCCATTGATTAAAGGCTGTTGTCTGTACTTGCCCAGATTACTGGGACTCACAGAGGAGGTCACATCCATGCCTCCATCACAGACTAACACAGCCTGAGTCAGTTCTCTGACTAGGCCAGAGCCCAACTCAGTACCCAGGTTGAACCCTACTAAACCCTTGGCTGGAGCACTCCCACCAACTGTACTAGGGGGAACAGGTGCCTTAGGGGCATTGGTGGGTGCTGGACTTGAGTCTTTGGACTTGGTGCAATCACTGGTCCAGTGGGTCTTTTGCTTACAGACCTTGCACCATGGTTTTCTTTGGCCTTTCCCTTTGGTAGACTGTGAATCCCCACCTGAAGAAGATTTTTGGGGGCCTGATGAAGACTTTTGATCTTTACCCTTCTCCCCACCCTTTTCAGAGTTCTTAGCATCTTGCTTCTTGGTTTCCCCACCTTGGTTCTGTACCTTCTGCTTCACCCTGGTTCTGACCCATTTGTCTGCCTTCTTTCCCAATTCTTGGGGAGAGGTCAGATCAGAGTCTACCAGGTATTGATGCAACAGCTGATTTTGACAGTTATTAAGAATCTGCTCCCTCATTATCAGATTGTACAATCCTGAGAAGTCACACACCTTACTGCCCATCAACCAGCCTTCCAGAGCCTTGGCAGAACAATCCACATAGTCTACCCAGTCTTGAGTCTGTGCTTTTGGGTATCTCTGAACTTCAACCTGTACTGTTCAGTGGTTAGGCCAAACCCATCAATAAGAGCACTCTTCAAGACCTTGTAATTATCAGCATCCTCCTCTCTAACAGTGAGGAGCTTATCTCTACCTTTGTCTGCAAAGGAGAGCCACAAGATTGCTGCCCACTGCTCCTGAGGGACCTTCTGTACCTTACAGGCCCTCTCTAGAGCAGTTATCCACTTGTGGATGTCATCCCCATTCTGATAGGGAGGGACAATCTTGCTCAGGTTCCTATGGTCATAGGACCTTTCCCTATCTCTAGGGACATGGCTGCCACCATGGGACTCTAGTCCCAACTTTCTTTTCTCTCTAAAGAGATCTAGGGACTCCCTGTCTAAGGCTACTTGCTTCCTTCTGAGTTCAAGCTGAGTTTCCTCATATTGAATCAGCCTCTTTCTTCTCTCATGAGAGGATTCCCTCCTATGAGATGAGACAGAGCTCCCTACTGAGGTGCCAGAGTGGTTAGACTCCTGAGAAGGAGATCTAGACTTCCTGGGCACACTCATAATCCTTCCTGGGGGACAAAGAGGGCATCATCCTGATCATCCTCTTCATCTTCCTCAGGAGGGATTGGGTTATCCAGGTCAGGGTCATTTTCACCCTCCTGGCCAGTTTCAGAGGGGGGGGTGGGGGTATTTCTACCCCTGGTCCCATCCTCATCTTCTGCCCCACCCTCAGCTCCTACCCCTTCAGTCCCCAAGGGCTTACTAAGGTCATAAGCCACCAACAACTCTTTAAGGTGTTGGGTGGTGGGACTTTGGCCTGTCCTTATTTTTCTCAAGTTGCATAAAGCTCTCAATTCCAAGAATGGGAGTGTATCATACTTGGAGGGTGGAAGCTCAATGGCTTCCTGCAAGGATTCTTTGGATCCTGCCCTTAAAGACATTACTAGTGTGGTGTGGTGTATGCACTACCTACTCTAGTGTGGCCTACTAAACTCTCTTGAGTTGTAGAAAGGGTGTGCTATCCCTTAACACACAACTCTAAGTTCAGTAGAACTTACTGTATTCTAAGCTTAAATTATATGTACCTTAGGTACCTTTAGTGGTTTTCAGTTGATCAATTCAATTGAGATTATCTGGTAAAACAATAGCAAGCTGGAATCCCACACGCTGCACACCAATGTGAGAAGTTGGCCTGGTATATGCTGTCCACTAATTATAGTGGGCACCTTGCACCAGTCCAAACAACCCCTTATTGGAGATAGGTTAAAGACAACCTTATTGAAAGCTATCCTAGTGGTAGCTATGGAGAGCAGCCTTCAGGCTAAGTCTTGAAGGAATGTAAAGCAGCTTGTTTTACCAGTCTATAATCTCTTGAGTGATCAAATGAAAGAGCACCACACCAGGTATATATTCAAAATATATGTATTTATTGCTAAACACACCCCTCTAGTCTCTTTATGAGGCTAGAGTTCGAAGTACATAAGTTAGAAGTTATTTAAACACAGTGATAGCACAAATACACGTTTGGGCCCTAGGGGCGTACCAAACCATATACCAATAAAGTGGTATAAGAACCACGACTGAACTAGACACTAGGCCTAGAGCCTCTAGAAGTGCTTGGACCACAAGGAACCACCCAAGGTAGTGACACAGGGGACCCACGGGGGACGCGTGCAGTGTAAATACACAACCGCGATACGCCGTTGACTTCTATGGAGAAAGTCGCGATCAGGAAATTAAAGAAAAGGGACACTTAAAGGAGGACTTGGAGCAAACCCTTTGAGAACTAGTACTTTGAAGAGTCTCTACCCACGGGAGCACCGGAGTACTCGTGTTACCTCACCCAGGAAGCCGGGTGCATAGGTGCCTTTCGGGGTCGGGTTTCGTCGTCGATTTGAATGGCGATCTGCTGCAAAGTGCTGCTGGCGACCAAGTGGAAAGTGTCCGGGTGGATCCAAGAGTGGATCGGAGATCTGAAGAACCTGAAAGCAGAGGGGACAGAGTCTGGGTCACTAGCCAGTGACCAGGAGGGCGATGGAGAGATGCCCACCGATGTTGAGTGCTTCAGGTGCGTTGACGGTTGTCTTGACTCTTCAGCCACGAGGTCCAGGAGGCGTTGTCGGCAACCAGGAGCAGGATTCGGGCTGGTACACGATGTCTGTCGAGTGCTGAGGTGTTGGCGACTGGATTGAACCCAACAAGCCTTGGCAACGGCAAGTCTCGATGAAGATGTAGTTCGCCGATGGTGCAGACCAGCAAGGTCTGGGGAACTCACCCAGCGAGGGTAAGTGAGGGCAGGCCTGGAGCAACCAAGATGCTAAGTAAGAAAAAGATTGACCTTCGTTAAGGGCTACTAGCCAACGGGCTAGCGACCGTGAAGGAGCCTCGAGACGTTGCACGTGGATCTGGCTCACAGGACACCCGTGGAGTGGAGGCCAGTGATCTTCGGTGCAGTTGGTGCTGGAGGCTAGGGATACTCGGAGCCCAAAGCACGACTTCGTGGGAGACCCAGAAGAGGATGCACTTGCAAATGTGCTCGGTGTTCAGGGGTCATGGTCTCAAGTCACCCACGATAGCTACGGGCCTCAGCTTTGCTGGGGACTCAGGGTAGCCTCGGGGAAGTCTGAGAATCCACCTCTGGTGATGCGATGACTTCGGCGTCCGACGGGAGCTTCAGAAATGCGAACCTGACAGATGCTTCTTTGGTGCCTGCCAAGCAGGGGAGTCACTCCTTGACCCCAAGGGAGATTCTTCTGTCCTCTAATCGTGAGTAGAGTGTCGAAGGTCCAGGATTCTGTTTCAGAGTTTCGTCCAGGGATAATCTAAAGTCCTAAGGACTGGGTTCCTATACTTATACTAAGTTTAGGGGTTGGACCCCACCTATGGGTGGGTCAGGGCAGAGGGGTGGCTACACCCCTTTCCCTTTGTCCAGTTCGCGCCAAAGCAGGGGCTGCAAGCCCCTGATCCGGTTTGAACTGGGGTATGCACAGGGACACCAAGTGTGCCCCCAGTGCAGGACTTCAAAGCACCCGAAAGTGCTCCCGCCCAGCCCCAATACACATTACCCTGTCTGGGGAGGTGGTCACACCTCCCTGGGACAGGAAACCTATTGTCCAGGCCTCCCCTGCCGGAGTTTCGTCCAGCAGCAGGAGGCCAGACTCGTGTCTGTGGCAGCAGCATCCATTTTGTGATGCCAGGGCTTTGGAAAGAAGTTTACCGGGCTAGCCAGAGTTAACATGTCTTTCCCTCTAGAAGGGTGGAATGCTACCCCCGCCGCCAGAATTGGCGGGGGGTAGTATTCCAAGATGTTTGACACCAAACACGACATGTTTAGGTGCAGCCATTCCAAAGTTAGCATTTAACGCGAGGTTATAATGCGCTTAAGAGTATATGGTCAGGCTGCACTACAAACAGCATCAGAGAAGGGTCTCCGAACGCTGCAGAGGGGCCCTGCTCATGCAGGGGGCACCCTCTCACATAGGAACCATGCACTCTGCCTTTAGGATTGATAAGGCCTGCCTTAGGAGTGACTTATAGGTTTATATGTGTGTATGTATTTAGTGATATAGGTAACCTATATCACAGTAAGGGGTGCATGCACCACCTTACCCAGGCTGCAGTAGCAGACCTGTGGTGTCAGTTTGGATGGCCTTCCAGGGGTGGCATAATACATGCTGCAGCCCCTCGTAGGCCTCTGAGGTACCTATGCCCTTGGTACATAGTATACCATATACTAGGGACTTATAAGGGCACTCCAGATTCCAATCAGTGATGTGCCTAAGGCACATGGAAACCATTTTAGAGAGGAAGCAGCTAGGCTGGGGTTCTGATTAGCAGGGCCCCAGCCAGACTAATGTCGAAAAACAGTGAAGCATCAGCAAAAAGTGGGGGTACCCATGTGAAGCAGATCCTACTCTCCTACAACTACCATCCCAAAGAAGAAACCCTGAAGCGCTCTAATGTTTCTACACGGCAAGGCCCCTCAACACTCTCTCTTCGCTACCATCTCAAAAGGAGAAACCCTGAAGCGCTCTAATGTTGGCACACCGCAAGGCCCCTCAACTCTCTCTCTTCACTGCCATCTCAAAAGAAGAAACCCTGAAGCGCTCTAATGTTGGCACACCGCAAGGGCCCTCAACGCTCTCTCTATGCTACCATCTCAAAAGAAGAATCCCTGAAGCACTCTAATGCTGGCACACCGCAAGGGCCCTCAACACTCTCTCTTCACTACCATCTCAAAAGCGGAAACCCTGAAGCGCTCTAATGTTGGAACACCGCAAGGGCCCTAAACACTCTTTCTTCACTACTGTCTTAAAAGGAGAAGCCCTGAAGCGCTCTAATTTTGGAACACCACAAAGGCCCTCAACATACTTTCTTCACTACCATCTTAAAAGGAGAAATCCTGAGGCGCTATAATGGTGGCACACCGCAAGAGCCCTCGACACTCTCTCTTCACTACCATCTCAAAAGAAGAAACCCTGAAGCACTCTAATTTTGGCACACCGCAAGGCCCCTCAACCCTCTCTCTTCACTACCATCTCAAACGGAGAAACCCTGAAGAGCTCTAATGTTTGAACACTGCAAGGGCCCTCAACACTCTCTCTTCACTACCATCTCAAAAGGAGAAACCCTGAAGCGCTCTAATGGTGGTCACCGCAATGACCCTTGACACTCTCATTTCACTACCTTCTCAAAGGGAGAAACCCTGAAGCACTTTAAAAGGGGCACACTGCAAGAGCCCTCAACACTCTCTCTTCACTACCTTCTCAAAGGGAGAAACCCTGAAGCGCTCTTATGGTGGCACACTGCAAGGGCCCTCAACGCTCTCTCTTCGCTACCATCTCAAAAGGAGAAACCCTGAAGCGCTCTAATGTTGGCACACCGCAAGGCCCCTCAACCCTCTCTCTTCACTACCATCTCAAAAGAAGAAACCCTGAAGTGCTCTAATGTTGGCACACCGCAAGGCCCCTCAACACTCTCTCTTCGCTACCATCTGAAAAGGAGAAACCCTGAAGCGCTCTAATGTTGGCACACCGCAAGGCCCCTCGACTCTCTCTCTTCACTACCATCCCAAGGAAGAAACCCTGAAGCGCTCTAATGTTTCAACACGGCTAGGCCCCTCAACACTCTCTCTTCGCTACCATCTCAAATGGAGAAACCCTGAAGCGCTCTAATGTTGGCACACCGAAAGGCCCCTCAACTCTCTCTTTTCACTACCATCTCAAAAGAAGAAACCCTGAAGTGCTCTAATGTTGGCACACCGCGAGGGCCCTCAACGCTCTCTCTATGCTACCATCTCAAAAGAAGAAACCCTGAAGCACTCTAATGGTGGCACACCGCAATGACCCTCGACACTTTTTCTTCACTACCATCTCAATAGGAGAAACCCTGAAGCGCTCTAATGTTGGAACACCGCAAAGGCCCTAAACACTCTTTCTTCACTACTGTCTTAAAAGGAGAAGCCCTGAAGCGCTCTAATTTTGGAACACCACGAAGGCCCTCAACATTCTTTCTTCACTACCGTCTTAAAAGGAGAAATCCTGAGGCGCTATAATGGTGGCACACCGCAAGGGCCCTGGACACTCTCTCTTCCCTACCCTCTCAAAAGGAGAAACACTCTAATTTTGGCACACCGCAAGGCCCCTCAACGCTCTCTCTTCACTACCATCTGAAATGGAGAAACCCTGAAGAGCTCTAATGTTTGAACACTGCAAGGGCCCTCAACACTCTCTCTTCACTACCATCTCAAAAGGAGAAACCCTGAAGCGCTCTAATGGTGGTCACCGCAATGATCCTCAACACTCTCTCTTCACTACCTTCTCAAAGGGAGAAACCCTGAAGTGCTCTAATGGTGGCACACCGCAAGGCCCCTCGACTCTCTCTCTTCACTACCATCCCAAGGAAGAAACCCTGAAGCGCTCTAATGTTTCAACACGGCTAGGCCCCTCAACACTCTCTCTTCGCTACCATCTCAAAAGGAGAAACCCTGAAGCGCTCTAATGTTGGCACACCGCAAGAGCCCTCAACACTCTCTCTTCACTACCATCTCAAAAAGAGAAACCCTGAAGCACTCTTATGGTGGCACACTGCAAGGGCCCTCAACACTCTCTCTTCGCTACCATCTCAAAAGAAGAAACCCTGAAGCGCTCTAATGTTGGCACACCGCAAGGCCCCTCAACCCTCTCTCTTCACTACCATCTCAAAAGAAGAAACCCTGAAGTGCTCTAATGTTGGCACACCGCAAGGCCCCTCAACACTCTCTCTTCGCTACCATTTGAAAAGGAGAAACCCTGAAGCGCTCTAATGTTGGCACACCGCAAGGCCCCTCGACTCTCTCTCTTCACTACCATCCCAAAGAAGAAACCCTGAAGCGCTCTAATGTTTCAACACGGCTAGGCCTCTCAACACTCTCTCTTCGCTACCATCTCAAATGGAGAAACCCTGAAGCGCTCTAATGTTGGCACACCGCAAGGCCCCTCAACTCTCTCTCTTCACTACCATCTCAAAAGAAGAAACCCTGAAGCGCTCTAATGTTGGCACACCGCAAGGCCCCTCAACTCTCTCTCTTCGCTACCATCTCAAAAGAAGAAACCCTGAATTGCTCTAATGGTGGCACACCGCAAGGGCCCTCAACACTCTCTCTTCACTAAAGTCTCAAAATGAGAATCCCTGAAGCACTCTAATGGTGGCACACTGCAAGGGCCCTCAACGCTTTCTCTTCGCTACCATCTCAAAAGAAGAAACCCTGAAGTGTTCTAATGGTGGCACACCGCAAGGCCCCTCGACACTCTCTCTTCACTAC
This sequence comes from Calotriton arnoldi, assembly GCA_963921515.1. Taxonomy (NCBI): domain Eukaryota; kingdom Metazoa; phylum Chordata; class Amphibia; order Caudata; family Salamandridae; genus Calotriton; species Calotriton arnoldi. Next base: position 794,177 of record CAWUFW010003029.1, read on the forward strand.
CATCTCAAAAGGAGAAACCCTGAAGCGCTCTAATGTTCGCACACTGCAAGGCCTCTCGACTCTCTCTCTTCTCCACCATCTTAAAAGGAGAAACCCTGAAGCGCTCTAATGTCTGAACATCGCAAGGCCCCTCAACGCTTTCTCTTCGCTACCATCTCAAAAGGAGAAACCCTGAAGCGCTCTAATGGTAGCACACCGCAAGGCCCCTCAACTCTCTCTCTTCACTACCATCTCAAAAGAAGAAACCCTGAAGCGCTCTAATGTTTCAACACCGCAAAGACCCTCAACGCTCTCTCTTCGCTACCATCTCAAAAGGGGAAACCCTGAAGCGCTCTAATGTTGGCACACCGCAAGGCCCCTCAACTCTCTCTCTTAACTACCATCTCTAAAGAAGAAACCCTGAAGCGCTCTAATGATGGCACACCGCAAGGGCCCTCAACGCTCTCTCTATGCTACCATCTCAAAAGAAGAAACCCTGAAGCGCTCTAATGGTGGCACACTGCAAGGGTCCTCAACGCTCTCTCTTCACTACCATCTCAAAAGGAGAAACCCTGAAGCGCTCTACTGGTGGCACACCTCAAGGGCCATCAACACTCTTTCTTCACTACCATCTCAAAAGGAGAAACCCTGAAGCGCTCTAATGTTGGCACACCGCAAGGCCCTCAACCCTCTCTCTTCACTACCATCTCAAAAGAAGAAACCCTGAAGCGCTCTAATGTTGGCACACCGCAAGGCCCCTCAACACTCTCTCTTCGCTACCATCTGAAAAGGAGAAACCCTGAAGCGCTCTAATGTTGGCACACCGCAAGGCCCCTCGACTCTCTCTCTTCACTACCATCCGAAAGAAGAAACCCTGAAGCGCTCTAATGTTTCAACACGGCAACGCCCCTCAACACTCTCTCTTCGCTACCATCTCAAAAGGAGAAACCCTGAAGCGCTCTAATGTTGGCACACCGCAAGGCCCCTCAACTCTCTCTCTTCACTGCCATCTCAAAAGAAGAAACCATGAAGCGCTCTAATGTTGGCACACCGCAAGGCCACTCAACGCTCTCTCTATGCTGTGAGAAGTTGGCCTGGTATATGCTGTCCACTAATTATAGTGGGCACCTTGCACCAGTCCAAACAACCCCTTATTGGAGATAGGTTAAAGACAACCTTATTGAAAGCTATCCTAGTGGTAGCTATGGAGAGCAGCCTTCAGGCTAAGTCTTGAAGGAATGTAAAGCAGCTTGTTTTACCAGTCTATAATCTCTTGAGTGACCAAATGAAAGAGCACCACACCAGGTATATATTCAAAATATATGTATTTATTGCTAAACACACCCCTCTAGTCTCTTTATGAGGCTAGAGTTCGAAGTACAAAAGTTATAAGTTATTAATTCACAGTAATAGCACAAATACACGTTTGGGCCCTAGGGGCGTACCAAACCATATACCAATAAAGTGGTATGCGAACCACGACTGAACTAGACACTAGGCCTAGAGCCTCTAGAAGTGCTTGGACCACAAGGAACCACCCAAGGTAGTGACACAGGGGACCCACGGGAGACGCGTGCAGTGTAAATACACAACCGCGATACGCCGTTAACTTCTATGGAGAAAGTCGGGATCGGGAAAATAGAGAAAAGGGACACTTAAAAGAGGACTAGGACAAAACCCTTTGAGATCTAGGACTTTGAAGAGTCTCTACCCACGGGAGCACCGGAGTACTCGTGTTACCTCACCCAGGGAAGCCGGGTGCATAGGTGCCTTTCGGGGTCGGGTTTCGTTGTCGATTCGAATGGCGATCTGCTGCAAAGTGCTGCTGGCGGCCAATAGAAAAGTGTCCGGGTGGATCCAAGAGTGGATCGGAGTTCTGAAGAACCTGAAAGCAGAGGGGACAGAGTCTGGGTCACTAGCCAGTGACCAGGAAGGCGATGGACAGATGCCCACCGATGTCGAGTGCTTCAGGTGCGTTGACGGTCGTCTTGATTCTTCAGCCACGAGGTCCAGGAGGCGTTGTCGGCAACCAGGAGCAGGATTCGGGCTGGTACACGATGTCTGTCGAGTGCTGAGGTGTCGACGACCGGATTGGACCCAACAAGCCTTGGCAACGGCAAGTCTTGGTGAAGATGTAGATCGTCGATGGTGCAGACCAGCAAGGTCTGTGGAACTCACCCAGTGAGGGTAAGTGAGGGCAGGCCTGGAGCAACCATGATGCCAAGTAAGAAAAGGATTGGCCTTCGTTAAGGGCTACTAGCCAACGGGCTAGCGACCGCGAAGGAGCCTCGTGACGCCGCACGTGGATCTGGCTTACAGGACACTCGTGGAGTGGGGGCCAGTGATTTTCGGTGCAGGAGGTGCTGGAGGCTAGGGCTACTCGGAGCCCAAAGCACGACTTCTTGGGAGACCCAGAAGATGATGCACTTGCAAATGTGCTCGGTGTCCAGGGGTCACGGTCTCAAGTCACCCACGATAGCCACGGGCCTCAGCTTTGCTGGGGACTCAGGGTAGCCTCGGGGAAGTCTGAGAATCCACCTCTGGTGATGCGATGACTTCGGCGTCCGATGGGAGCTTCAGAAATGCGAACCGGACAGATGCTTCTTTGGTGCCTGCCAAGCAGGGGAGTCACTCCTTGACCCCAAGGGAGATTCTTCAGTCCTCTAATCTTGTCGTAGAGCGTCGAAGGTCCAGGATTAAGTTTCAGAGTTTCGTCCAGGTATAATCTAAAGTCCTAAGGACTGGGTGTAGGAGAGTAGGATCTGCTTCACATGGGTACCCCCACTTTTTGCTGATACTTCACTGTTTTTCGACATTAGTCTGGCTGGGGCACTGCTAATCAGAACCCCAGCCTAGCTGCTTCCTCTCTAAAATGGTTTCCATGTGCCTTAGGCACATCACTGATTGGGATCTGGAGTGCCCTTATAAGTCCCTAGTATATGGTATACTATGTACCAAGGGCATAGGTACCTCAGAGGCCTGCCAGGGGCTGCAGCATGTATTATGCCACCCCTGGAAGGCCATCCAAACTGACACCACAGGTCTGCTACTGCAGCCTGGGTAAGGTGGTGCATGCACCCCTTACTGTGATATAGGTTACCTATATCACGAAATACATACACACATATAAACCTATAAGTCACTCCTAAGGCAGGCCTTATCAATCCTAAAGGCAGAGTGCATGGTTCCTATGTGAGAGGGTGCCCCTGCATGAGCAGGGCCCCTCTGCAGCGTTCGGAGACCATCTCTGATGCTGTTTGTAGTGCAGCCTGACCATATACTCTTAAGCGCATTATATCCTCGCGGTAAAATGCTAACTTTGGAATGGCTGCACCTAAACATGTCGTGTTTGGTGTCAAACATCTTGGAATACTACCCCCCGCCAATCCTGGCGGCGGGGGTAGCATTCCACCCTTCTAGAGGGAAAGACATGTTAACTCTGACGAGTCCGGTAACTTCTTTCCAGAGCCCTGGCATCACAAAATGGATGCTGCTGCCACAGACACGAGTCTGGCCTCCTGCTGCTGGACGAAACTCCGGCAGGGGAGGCCTGGACAATAGGTTTCCTGTCCCAGGGAGGTGTGACCACCTCCCCAGACAGGATAATGTGTATTGGGGCTGGGCGGGAGCACCTTCGGGTGCTTTGAAGTCCTGCACTGGGGGCACATTTGGTGTCCCTGTGCATACCCCAGTTCAAACCGGATCAGGGGCTTGCAGCCCCTGCTTTGGCACGAACTGGACAAAGGGAAAGGGGTGTAGCCACCCCTCTGCCCTGACCCACCCATAGGTGGGGCCACAGAGTAGTTCAACCCCTATTTTTAGAATAAAGGTAGGAACCCAGTCCTTAGGACTTTAGATTATACCTGGACGAAACTCTGACACTGAATCCTGGACCTTCGACGCTCTACGACAAGATTAGAGGACTGAAGAATCTCCCTTGGGGTCAAGGAGTGACTCCCCTGCTTGGCAGGCACCAAAGAAGCATCTGTCCGGTTCGCATCACTGAAGCTCCCGTCGGACGCCGAAGTCATCGCATCACCAGAGATGGATTCTCAGACTTCTCCGAGGCTACCCTGAGTCCCCAGCAAAGCTGAGGCCCGTGGCTATCGTGGGTGACTTGAGACCGTGACCCCTGGACACCGAGCACACTTGCAAGTGCACCATCTTCTGGGTCTCCCAAGAAGTCGTGCTTTGGGTTCCGAGTAGCCCTAGCCTCCAGCACCACCTGCACTGAAGATCACTGGCCCCCACTCCACGAGTGTCCTGTAAGCCAGCTCCATGTGCGGCATCACAAGGCTCCTTCGCGGTCGCTAGCCCGTTGGCTAGTAGCCCTTAACGAAGGCCAATCTTTTCTTTACTTGGCATCCTGGTTGCTCCAGGCCTGCCCTCACTTACCCTCGCTGGGTGAGTTCCCCAGACCTTGCTGGTCTGCATCATCGACGATCTACATCTTACTTGAGACTTGCCGTTGCCAAGGCTTGTTGGGTCCAATCCGGTCGCCGACACCTCAGCACTCGACAGACATCGAGCACCAGCCCGAATCCTGCTCCTGGTCGCCGACAACGCCTCCCGGACCTCGTGGCTGAAGAGTCAAGATGACCATCAACGCACCTGAAGCACTCAACATCGGTGGGCATCTGTCCATCGCCTTCCTGGTCACTGGCTAGTGACCCAGACTGTGTCCCCTCTGCTTTCAGGTTCACCAGAACTCCGATCCACTCTTGGATCCACCCGGACACTTTTCCCTTGGCCGCCAGCAGCACTTTGCAGCAGATCGCCATTCGAATCGACGACGAAACCCGACCCCGAAAGGCACCTATGCACCCGGCTTCCCTGAGTGAGGTAACACGAGTACTCCGGTGCTCCCGTGGGTAGAGACTCTTCAAAGTCCTAGATCTCAAAGGGTTTTGTCCTAGTCCTCTTCTAAGTGTCCCTTTCCTCTATTTTCCCGATCCCGACTTTCTCCATAGAAGTTAACGGCGTATCGCGGTTGTGTATTTACACTGCACGCGTCTCCCGTGGGTCCCCTGTGTCACTACCTTGGGTGGTTCCTTGTGGTCCAAGCACTTCTAGAGGCTCTAGGCCTAGTGTCTAGTTCAGTCGTGGTTCGTATACCATTTTATTGGTATATGGTTTGGTACGCCCCTAGGGCCCAAACGTGTATTTGTGCTATTACTGTGATTTAAGATCTTATAACCTATGTACTTCGAACTCTAGCCTCATAAAGAGACTAGAGGGGTGTGTTTAGTAATAAATACATATATTTTGAATATATACCTGGTGTGGTGCTCTTTCATTTGGTCACTCAAGAGATTATAGACTGGTAAAACAAGCTGCTTTACATTCCTTCAAGACTTAGCCTGAAGGCTGCTCTCCATAGCTACCACTAGGATAGCTTTCAATAAGGTTGTCTTTAACCTACCTACCATAAGAGTCGATTTGGACTGGTGCAAGGTGCCCACTATAATTAGTGGACAGCATATGCCAGGCCAACTTCTCACATTGGTGTGCAGCGTGTGGGATTCCAGCTTGCTATTGTTTTACCAGATAATCTCAATTGAATTGATCAACTGAAAACCACTAAAGGTACCTAAGGTACATATAATTTAAGCTTAGAATAACAGTAAGTTCTACTGAACTTAGAGTTGTGTGTTAAGGGATAGCACAACCCTTTCTACAACTCAAGAGAGTTTAGTAGGCCACACTAGAGTAGGTAGTGCATACACCACACCACACTAGTAATGTCTTTAAGGGTAGGATCTAAAGAATCCTTGCAGGAAGCCATTGAGCTTCCACCCTCCAAGTATGATACACTCCCATTCTTGGAATTGAGAGCTTTATGCAACTTGAGAAAAATAAGGACAGGCCAAAGCCCCACCACCCAACACCTCAAGGAGTTGTTGGTGGCTTATGACCTTAGTAAGCCTGTAGGGACTGAAGGGGTAGGAGCTGAGGGTGGGGCAGAAGAAGAGGAGGAGGCCAGGGGTACCAATACCCCCAGCCCCCTCTGAAACTGGCCAGGAGGGTGACAATGACCCTGACCTGGAAAACCCAATCCCTCCTGTGGATGATGATGAGGATGATCAAAATGATGCCCTCTTTGTCCCCCAGGAAGGATTAAGAGTGTGCCCAGAAGGTCTAGGTCTCCTTCTCAGGAGTCTAACCACTCTGGCACCTCTATAGGGAGCTCTGTCTCATCTCATAGGAGAGAATCCTCTCATGAGAGAAGAAAGAGGCTAGTCCAGTATGAGGAAACTCAGCTGGAACTCAGAAAAAGCAATTAGCTTTAGATAGAGAATCCCTAGATCTCCTTAGAGAGAGAAGAAAGTTGGGACTAGAGTCCCATGGTGGCAGCCATGTCCCTAGAGATAGGGAAAGGTCCTATGACCATAGGAACCTGAGCAAGATTGTCCCTCCCTACCAGAGTGGGGATGATATCCACAAATGGATAACTGCTTTAGAAAGGGCCTGTAAAGTACAGAAGGTCCCTCAGGAGCAGTGGGCAGCAATCTTGTGGCTCTCCTTTGCTGACAAAGGTAGAGATAAGCTCCTCACTGTTAGAGAGGAGGATGCTGACAATTACAAGGTCTTGAAGAGTGCTCTTATTGATGGGTTTGGCCTAACCACTGAACAGTACAGGTTGAAGTTCAGAGACACCCAAAAGCACAGACTCAAGACTGGGTAGACTATGTGGATTGTTCTGCCAAGGCTCTGGAAGGCTGGTTGATGGGCAGTAAGGTGTGTGACTTCTCAGGATTGTATAATCTGATAATGAGGGAGCAGATTCTTAATAACTGTCAAAATCAGCTGTTGCATCAATACCTGGTTGACTCTGATCTGACCTCTCCCCAAGAATTGGGAAAGAAGGCAGACAAATGGGTCAGAACCAGGGTGAAGCAGAAGGTACAGAACCAAGGTGGGGAAACCAAGAAGCAAGATGCTAAGAACTCTGACAAGGGTGGGGAGAAGGGTAAAGATCAAAAGTCTTCATCAGGCCCCCAAAAATCTTCTTCTGGTGGGGATTCCCAGTCTACCAAGGGTAAAGGCCAAAGAAAACCATGGTGCAAGGTCTGTAAGCAAAAGACCCACTGGACCAGTGATTGCACCAAGTCCAAAGACTCCAGTCCAGCACCCACCAATGCCCCTAAGGCACCTGTTCCCCCTAGTACAGTTGGAGGAAGTGCTCCAGCAAAGGGTTTAGTAGGGTTCACCCTGGGAACTGAGTTGGGCTCTGACTTAGTCAGGGAACTGACTCAGGCTGTGTTAGTCTGTGATGGAGGCATGGATGTGACCTCCACTGTGAGTCCCAGTAATCTGGGCAAGTACAGACAACAGCCTTTAATCAATGGACGTGAGGCTTTGGCATTTAGGGACACAGGGGCAAGTGTCACAATGGTGACACAAGACCTTGTGCTACCTGGGCAAGTTATGCTTGGTGAAATGTACCAAGTGACCAATGCTAGCAATGTCAGAACAGACCATACTCTGGCAGTTGTTAACTTCTCCTGGGGAGGGGTAACTGGCCTTAAGAAGGTTGTGGTAAGTGCAAACCTACCAGTCGAATGCTTGCTTGGCAATGACTTAGAGACTTCTGCTTGGGCAGAAGTGGAGCTCAGGACCCATGCAGAAATGCTGGGGATCCCTGCAGATGTGTTTGCTGTGACCAGGTCACAAGCCAAAATGTCTAGCACTGAACAGGCCTTGGATTCTGGAAGAATGGACCAAGTGCCTTCCAAGAGGAGGAGTAGTAGGGTTAAGGCAGTGCCTTCCCCTTGGCTCAGGAGGAAGATCAGTCCCTTGAGGGGGATGATCTCAGCCCTGAAGAAGGAACTGTCCCAGAGGAACTTGAACCTGACCAGGTTGAGTTCTTGGGGACAGGGGGACCTTCTAGGGCAGATCTGAGCCAGGAGCAGCAGAGCTGCCCCTCCCTTGAACCCCTCAGACAACAAGCTGCTGCTGAGGCTGCTGGGAAAGCTAGTGGTCCCCATACAGTGTATTGGGATGATGGACTCCTGTACTCAGAGAGTAGAGACCCCAAGCCTGGTGCTACCAGGAGGTTGGTAATACCTTTGAAGTTCAGGGGCTTCCTATTGACCCTAGCCCATGATATTCCCTTAGCAGGACACCTGGGCCAGAACAAGACTTGGGACCGAATTGTCCCTCACTTTCACTGGCCCCACATGTCTGAAGACAGTAAGGAGTTTTGTCGCTCCTGTGTAACCTGCCAAGCCAGTGGCAAAGCAGGTGGCACTACAAAGGCCCCCTGATACCACTACCTGTGGTGGGGGTGCCCTTTGAGAGGGTAGGGATTGACATTGTTGGTCCCATGGATCCCCAAACAGCCTCTGGGCACAGGTTTATCCTGGTGGTAGTGGATCATGCCACCAGGTACCCAGAAGCTATTCCCCTCAGGACCACTACAGCACCTGTGGTGGCAAGGGCCCTCCTGGGAATCTTCTCAAGAGTGGGCTTTCCTAAGGAGGTAGTATCAGACAGGGGTGCTAACTTCATGTCTGGGTACTTAAAAGCAATGTGGAAGGAGTGTGGAGTGACTTATAAGTTCACCACACCCTATCACCCACAATGCAATGGTTTAGTTGAGAGATTCAACAAAACCTTGAAGGGCATGATTAAAGGGCTCCCAGAAAAGCTTAGGCGTAGATGGGACATACTCTTGCCCTGCCTTTTATTCGCATATAGGGAGGTGCCTCAGAAGGGGTTGGTTACAGCCCTTTTGAACTTCTGTTTGGCCACCCTGTGAGGGGTCCACTGTGCTTGGTAAAGGAAGGATGGGAGTTACCTCTCAAGCCCCCAAAGCAAGATATAGTGGACTATGTACTTGGTCTCCGCTCCAGGATGGCTGAGTACATGAAAAAGGCAACCAAAAACCTTGAGGCTAGCCAGGAACTTCAGAAGGCCTGGCATGACCAAAGGCTGTTCTGACTGTGTACCAGCCAGGACAGAAGGTGTGGGTGTTGGAGCCAGTGGCCCCAGCAGCTCTCCAAGACAAATGGAGTGGACCCCACACTATTGTTGAGCAGAAGGGTGAGGTCACTTACTTAGTGGACCTGGGAACACCCAGGAGTCCCCAAAGGGTTCTCCATGTCAACAGACTAAAGCCATATGTGGACAGGGCAGACATGGGCTTGCTCATGGCTACTGATGAAGGGCAGGAGGAAGAGAGTGACCCACTCCCTGACCTGCTCTCACAGAACCCTGACGATGGGTCAGTTGATGGTGTAGCCTTGGCAGGCAGCCTCACTACCCAGCAACAAACTGATTGCAGGCAAGTCCTCAATCAGTTTAGACATATGTTTTCACTGACACCCAGTCAGACCACCTGGTGCACTCATGAAGTGGACACTGGGGACAGTCTGCCTATTAAAAACAAGATTTATAGGCAACCTGACCATGTCAGGGACTGTATCAGGACTGAAGTCCAGAAAATGTTGGAGTTGGGAGTAATTGAACCCTCAGATAGCCCTTGGGCTAGTCCAGTAGTCCTGGTACCGAAACCTCACACCAGTGGTGGGAAAAGAGAGATGAGGTTTTGTGTAGACTACAGGGGTCTCAATGCAGTCACTAGGACTGATGCCCATCCCATACACAGGGCAGATGAGCTCATAGATACTTTGGCCTCTGCCAAATATCTCAGCACATTTGACCTAACAGCTGGCTACTGGCAGATCCGACTAGCTGATACTGCAAGGCCCAAAACAGCATTTTCAACCCCTAGTGGGCATTATCAATTTGTGGTAATGCCCTTTGGTCTGAAAAATGCACCTGCCACTTTCCAGAGGTTGGTGAATACAGTTCTCACAGGACTGGAAGCCTATAGTGCAGCTTATCTAGATGATATTGCTGTCTTTAGCTCCACCTGGGAGGATCACCTGGTCCACCTCAGGAATGTTTTACAGGCCCTGCAAAAGGCAGTTCTGACTATCAAGGCCACTAAGTGCCAGATAGGGCAGAGTCAGGTTGTGTACCTGGGCCACCTTGTGGGTGGAGGCCAGGTTCAACCTTTGCAGAGCAAGATCCAGACCATCATGGACTGGACTGCTCCCACTACCCAGACTCAGGTGAGAGCCTTCTTAGGCCTGACTGGGTACTATAGGAGATTTGTCAAGGGGTATGGATCAATAGTGACACCCTTGAATGACTTAACTTCTAAGAAAATGCCCAAAAAGGTTCAGTGGACAGTTAGCTGTCAAAAGGCATTTGATGACCTCAAGCAGGCCATGTGCACTGCTCCAATTCTGCAGAGTCCTGATTACTCCAAGAAGTTCATTGTTCAAACAGATGCATCTGAATTGGGGGTAGGGGCTGTACTGTCACAATTGAATGAAGAAGGTCAGGATCAGCCAGTAGCTTTTATTAGCAGAAGGCTGACCCCTAGAGAGAAACGTTGGTCAGCCATAGAGAGGGAGGCCTTTGCTGTGGTCTGGGCTCTGAAGAAGTTGAGGCCATACTTGTTTGGTACACACTTCCTGGTTCAGACAGACCATAAGCCCCTCTTATGGCTAAAACAAATGAAGGGTGAAAACCCCAAACTGCTTAGGTGGTCCATTTCCCTACAGGGGATGGACTTTACAGTGGAACATAGGCCTGGGAGTAACCATGCGAATGCAGATGGACTCTCTAGGTATTTCCACTTAGAACATGAAGACTTAACTGGGCAAGGTTAGTTTAATGTCCCTACGTTTGGGGGGGTTGTGTAGGAGAGTAGGATCTGCTTCACATGGGTACCCCCACTTTTTGCTGATGCTTCACTGGTTTTCGACATTAGTCTGGCTGGGGCCCTGCTATTCAGAACCCCAGCCTAGCTGTTTCCTCTTTAAAAGGGTCTCCATGTGCCTTAGGCACATCACTGATTGGGATCTGGAGTGCCCTTATAAGTCCCTAGTAGATGGTATACTATGTACCCAGGGCATAGGTACCTCAGAGGCCTGCCAGGGGCTGCAGCATATATTATGCCACCCCTGGAAGGCCATCCAAACTGACACCACAGGTCTGCTACTGCAGCCTGGGTAAGGTGGTGCATGCACCCCTTACTGTGATATAGGTTACCTATATCACGAAATACATACACACATATAAACCTATAAGTCACTCCTAAGGCAGGCCTTATCAATCCGAAAGGCAGAGTGCATGGTTCCTATGTGAGAGGGTGCCCCTGCATGAGCAGGGCCCCTCTGCAGCGTTCGGAGACCATCTCTGATGCTGTTTGTAGTGCAGCCTGACCATATACTCTTAAGCGCATTATATCCTCGCGGTAAAATGCTAACTTTGGAATGGCTGCACCTAAACATGTCGTGTTTGGTGTCAAACATCTTGGAATACTACCCCCCCGCCAATCCTGGCGGCGGGGGTAGCATTCCACCCTTCTAGAGGGAAAGACATGTTAACTCTGACGAGTCCGGTAATTTCTTTCCAGAGCCCTGGCATCACAAAATGGATGCTGCTGCCACAGACACGAGTCTGGCCTCCTGCTGCTGGACAAAACTCCGGCAGGGGAGGCCTGGACAATAGGTTTCCTGTCCCAGGGAGGTGTGACCACCTCCCCAGACAGGATAATGTGTATTGGGGCTGGGCGGGAGCACTTTCGGGTGCTTTGAAGTCCTGCACTGGGGGCACATTTGGTGTCCCTGTGCATACCCCAGTTCAAACCGGATCAGGGGCTTGCAGCCCCTGCTTTGGCGCGAACTGGACAAAGGGAAAGGGGTGTAGCCACCCCTCTGCCCTGACCCACCCATAGGTGGGGCCACAGAGTAGTCCAACCCCTATTTTTAGAATAAAGGTAGGAACCCAGTCCTTAGGACTTTAGATTATACCTGGACGAAACTCTGACACTGAATCCTGGACCTTCGACGCTCTACGACAAGATTAGAGGACTGAAGAATCTCCCTTGGGGTCAAGGAGTGACTCCCCTGCTTGGCAGGCACCAAAGAAGCATCTGTCCGGTTCGCATCACTGAAGCTCCCGTCGGACGCCGAAGTCATCGCATCACCAGAGGTGGATTCTCAGACTTCCCGAGGCTACCCTGAGTCCCCAGCAAAGCTGAGGCCCGTGGCTATCGTGGGTGACTTGAGACCGTGACCCCTGGACACCGAGCACACTTGCAAGTGCACCATCTTCTGGGTCTCCCAAGAAGTCGTGCTTTGGGTTCCGAGTAGCCCTAGCCTCCAGCACCACCTGCACCGAAGATCACTGGCCCCCACTCCACGAGTGTCCTGTAAGCCAGCTCCACGTGCGGCGTCACGAGGCTCCTTCGCGGTCGCTAGCCCGTTGGCTAGTAGCCCTTAACGAAGGCCAATCTTTTCTTTACTTGGCATCCTGGTTGCTCCAGGCCTGCCCTCACTTACCCTCGCTGGGTGAGTTCCCCAGACCTTGCTGGTCTGCATCATCGACGATCTACATCTTACTCGAGACTTGCCGTTGCCAAGGCTTGTTGGGTCCAATCCGGTCGCCGACACCTCAGCACTCGACAGACATCGAGCACCAGCCCGAATCCTGCTCCTGGTCGCCGACAACGCCTCCCGGACCTCGTGGCTGAAGAGTCAAGATGACCGTCAACGCACCTGAAGCACTCGACATCGGTGGGCATCTGTCCATCGCCTTCCTGGTCACTGGCTAGTGACCCAGACTCTGTCCCCTCTGCTTTCAGGTTCACCAGAACTCCGATCCACTCTTGGATCCACCCGGACACTTTTCCCTTGGCCGCCAGCAGCACTTTGCAGCAGATCGCCATTCGAATCGACGACGAAACCCGACCCCGAAAGGCACCTATGCACCCGGCTTCCCTGGGTGAGGTAACACGAGTACTCCGGTGCTCCCATGGGTAGAGACTCTTCAAAGTCCTAGATCTTAAAGGGTTTTGTCCTAGTCCTCTTCTAAGTGTCCCTTTCCTCTATTTTCCCGATCCCGACTTTCTCCATAGAAGTTAACGGCGTATCGCGGTTGTGTATTTACACTGCACGCGTCTCCCGTGGGTCCCCTGTGTCACTACCTTGGGTGGTTCCTTGTGGTCCAAGCACTTCTAGAGGCTCTAGGCCTAGTGTTTAGTTCAGTCGTGGTTCGCATACCATTTTATTGGTATATGGTTTGGTACGCCCCTAGGGCCCAAACGTGTATTTGTGCTATTACTGTGATTTAAGATCTTATAACCTATGTACTTCGAACTCTAGCCTCATAAAGAGACTAGAGGGGTGTGTTTAGTAATAAATACATATATTTTAAATATATACCTGGTGTGGTGCTCTTTCATTTGGTCACTCAAGAGATTATAGACTGGTAAAACAAGCTGCTTTACATTCCTTCAAGACTTAGCCTGAAGGCTGCTCTCCATAGCTACCACTAGGATAGCTTTCAATAAGGTTGTCTTTAACCTACCTACCATAAGAGTCGATTTGGACTGGTGCAAGGTGCCCACTATAATTAGTGGACAGCATATGCCAGGCCAACTTCTCACAGCGCTCTAATGTTTGAACACCGCAAGGCCCCTCAACTCTCTCTCTCTTTGCTACCATCTCAAAAGGAGAAACCCTGAAGCGCTCTCATTTGTTGGAAGACTGAAATGACCCTCGACACATTTTCTTCAACACCATCTCAGAAAGAGAAACCCTGAAGCGCTCTAATGTTTGAACACTGCAAGGTCCCTCAACGCTCTCTTTTCACTACCATCTCAAAAGGAGAAATCCTGAAGCTCTCTAATGGTGGCACACCGCAAGGGCCCTCAATGCTCTCTCTTCCCTACCATCTCAAAAGGAGAAACCCTGAAGCGCTCTAATGGTGGCACACCGCAAGGGCCCTCAACACTCTCTCTTCACTACCATCTCAAAAGGAGAAACCCTGAAGCGCTCTAATGGTGGCACACGGAAGGCCCCTCGACACTCTCTCTTCACTACCATCTCAAAAGGAGAACCCCTGAAGCGCTCTAATAGTGGCACACCGCAAGGGCCCCCAACGCTCTCTCTAAGCTACCGTCTCAAAAGAAGAAACCCTGAGGCGCTCTAATTGTGGAACACCGCAAGGGCCCTCAACGCTCTCTCTTCACTACCATCTCAAAAGGAGAAACCCTGAAGCGCTCTAATGTTGGCACACCGCAAGGCCCCTCAACTCTCTCTCTTCACTACCATCTCAAAAGAAGAAACCCTGAAGCGCTCTAATGGTGGCACACCGCAAGGGTCCTCAGCGCTCTCTCTTCACTACCATCTCAAAAGGCGAAACCCTGAAGCGCTCTAATGTTTGAACACTGCAAGGGCCCTCAACACTCTCTCTTTACTACCATCTCAAAAGGAGAAACCCTGAAGCTCTCTAATGGTGGCACACCGCAAGGCCCCTCAACTCTCTCTCTTTGCTACCATCTCAAAAGGAGAAACACTGGAGCGCTCTCATTTGTTGGCACACCGCAATGACCCTCGACACTTTCTCTTCACTACCATCTCAAAAGGAGAAACCCTGAAGCGCTCTAATGGTGGCACACTGCAAGGGCCCTAAACACTCTCTCTTCACTACCATCTTAAAAGGAGAAACCCTGAAGCGCTCTAATGTTTGAACACTGCAAGGGGCCTCAACAATCTCTCTTTACTACCATCTCAAAAGGAGAAACCCTGAAGCTCTCTAATGGTGGCACACCGCAAGGCCACTCAACGCTCTCTCTTTGCTACCATCTCGAAAGGAGAAACCCTGAAGCGCTCTCATTTGTTGGCACACCGCAATGACCCTCGAAACATTCTTGTTAGAAATGGGATTTCTGGTTGGCTAGGGCAAGCGCCTAAGCCAGGCAGAAACCACCACTCTAGTCAGGGCAAAGGAGTTACACACTGAAGATAACCCCTGCTCACCCCCTTGGTAGCTTGGCACGAGCAGTCAGGCTTATCCCAGAGGCAATGTGTAAAGCGTTTGAGCAACACACACACACAGCAGCAACACACTAGGCACACCACAAAAGAAACTCCACACAAGGTTATATAAAAATAGCCTTTGTATTATCCAAAACACATTAGAATCATAATCACACAATATACACTGTGCCAAGTGGCACTAGGCAATATTCAGAGGGGATTATATACAGGACAGGGCCAATCGGGCCACTGTCAGAACCATCACAAAGCACAAGTAGTAATAATATCACCACCAGTAACTACTGACACAATAATGACCTCAGCATTATATCACATTAGCATTAGGCATAGAACACATTGTGCATAAATCACAAGCATAAACACATTATGCATAAGCACTATAGCATAACATTAGTGTAGGAGAGTAGGATCTGCTTCACATGGGTACCCCCACTTTTTGCTGATGCTTCACTGTTTTTCGACATTAGTCTGGCTGGGGCCCTGCTAATCAGAACCCCAGCCTAGCTGCTTCCTCTCTAAAATGGTTTCCATGTGCCTTAGGCACATCACTGATTGGGATCTGGAGTGCCCTTATAAGTCCCTAGTATATGGTATACTATGTACCAAGGGCATAGGTACCTCAGAGGCCTGCCAGGGGCTGCAGCATGTATTATGCCACCCCTGCAAGGCCATCCAAACTGACACCACAGGTCTGCTACTGCAGCCTGGGTAAGGTGGTGCATGCACCCCTTACTGTGATATAGGTTACCTATATCACGAAATACATACACACATAGAAACCTATAAATCAATCCTAAAGGCAGAGTGCATGGTTCCTATGTGAGAGGGTGCCCCTGCATGAGCAGGGCCCCTCTGCAGCGTTCGGAGACCCTCTCTGATGCTGTTTGTAGTGCAGCCTGACCATATACTCTTAAGCGCATTATATCCTCGCGGTAAAATGCTAACTTTGGAATGGCTGCACCTAAACATGTCGTGTTTGGTGTCAAACATCTTGGAATACTACCCCCCCCGCCAATCCTGGCGGCGGGGGTAGCATTCCACCCTTCTAGAGGGAAAGACATGTTAACTCTGACGAGTCCGGTAACTTCTTTCCAGAGCCCTGGCATCACAAAATGGATGCTGCTGCCACAGACACGAGTCTGGCCTCCTGCTGCTGGACGAAACTCCGGCAGGGGAGGCCTGGACAATAGGTTTCCTGTCCCAGGGAGGTGTGACCACCTCCCCAGACAGAATAATGTGTATTGGGGCTGGGCGGGAGCACTTTCGGGTGCTTTGAAGTCCTGCACTGGGGGCACATTTGGTGTCCCTGTGCATACCCCAGTTCAAACCGGATCAGGGGCTTGCAGCCCCTGCTTTGGCGCGAACTGGACAAAGGGAAAGGGGTGTAGCCACCCCTCTGCCCTGACCCACCCATAGGTGGGGCCACAGAGTAGTCCAACCCCTATTTTTAGAATAAAGGTAGGAACCCAGTCCTTAGGACTTTAGATTATACCTGGACGAAACTCTGAAACTGAATCCTGGACCTTCGACGCTCTACGACAAGATTAGAGGACTGAAGAATCTCCCTTGGGGTCAAGGAGTGACTCCCCTGCTTGGCAGGCACCAAAGAAGCATCTGTCTGGTTCGCATTTCTGAAGCTCCCGTCGGACGCCGAAGTCATCGCATCACCAGAGGTGGATTCTCAGACTTCCCCGAGGCTACCCTGAGTCCCCAGCAAAGCTGAGGCCCGTGGCTATCGTGGGTGACTTGAGACCGTGACCCCTGGACACCGAGCACATTTGCAAGTGCATTATCTTCTGGGTCTCCCAAGAAGTCGTGCTTTGGGCTCCGAGTAGCCCTAGCCTCCAGCACCACCTGCACCGAAGATCACTGGCCCCCACTCCACGAGTGTCCTGTAAGCCAGCTCCACGTGCGGCATCACGAGGCTCCTTCGCGGTCGCTAGCCCGTTGGCTAGTAGCCCTTAACGAAGGCCAATCCTTTTCTTACTTGGCATCCTGGTTGCTCCAGGCCTGCCCTCACTTACCCTCGCTGGGTGAGTTCCACAGACCTTGCTGGTCTGCACCATCGACGATCTACATCTTAATCAAGACTTGCCGTTGCCAAGGCTTGTTGGGTCCAATCCGGTCGCCGACACCTTAGCACTCGACAGACATCGTGTACCAGCTCGAATCCTGCTCCTGGTCGTCGACAACGCCTCCTGGACCTCGTGGCTGAAGAGTCAAGACAACCGTCAACGCACCTGAAGCACTCGACATCGGTGGGCATCTGTCCATCGCCTTCCTGGTCACTAGCTAGTGACCCAGACTCTGTCCCCTCTGCTTTCAGGTTCACCAGAACTCCGATCCACTCTTGGATCCACCCGGACACTTTTCTCTTGGCCGCCAGCAGCACTTTGCAGCAGATCGCCATTCGAATCGACGACGAAACCCGACCCCGAAAGGCACCTATGCACCCGGCTTCCCTGGGTGAGGTAACACGAGTACTCCGGTGCTCCCGTGGGTAGAGACTCTTCAAAGTCCTAGATCTCAAAGGGTTTTGTCCTAGTCCTCTTTTAAGTGTCCCTTTCCTCTATTTTCCCGATCCCGACTTTCTCCATAGAAGTTAACGGCGTATCGCGGTTGTGTATTTACACTGCACGCGTCTCCCGTGGGTCCCCTGTGTCACTACCTTGGGTGGTTCCTTGTGGTCCAAGCACTTCTAGAGGCTCTAGGCCTAGTGTCTAGTTCAGTCGTGGTTCGCATACCACTTTATTGGTATATGGTTTGGTACGCCCCTAGGGCCCAAACGTGTATTTGTGCTATTACTGTGATTTAATATCTTATAACTTATGTACTTCGAACTCTAGCCTCATAAAGAGACTAGAGGGGTGTGTTTAGCAATAAATACATATATTTTGAATATATACCTGGTGTGGTGCTCTTTCATTTGGTCACTCAAGAGATTATAGACTGGTAAAACAAGCTGCTTTACATTCCTTCAAGACTTAGCCTGAAGGCTGCTCTCCATAGCTACCACTAGGATAGCTTTCAATAAGGTTGTCTTTAACCTATCTCCAATAAGGGGTTGTTTGGACTGGTGCAAGGTGCCCACTATAATTAGTGGACAGCATATGCCAGGCCAACTTCTCACATTGGTGTGCAGCGTGTGGGATTCCAGCTTGCTATTGTTTTACCAGATAATCTCAATTGAATTGATCAACTGAAAACCACTAAAGGTACCTAAGGTACATATAATTTAAGCTTAGAATAACAGTAAGTTCTACTGAACTTAGAGTTGTGTGTTAAGGGATAGCACAACCCTTTCTACAACTCAAGAGAGTTTAGTAGGCCACACTAGAGTAGGTAGTGCATACACCACACCACACTAGTAATGTCTTTAAGGGCAGGATCCAAAGAATCCTTGCAGGAAGCCATTGAGCTTCCACCCTCCAAGTATGATACACTCCCATTCTTGGAATTGAGAGCTTTATGCAACTTGAGAAAAATAAGGACAGGCCAAAGCCCCACCACCCAACACCTCAAGGAGTTGTTGGTGGCTTATGACCTTAGTAAGCCTGTAGGGACTGAAGGGGTAGGAGCTGAGGGTGGGGCAGGAGAAGAGGAGGACGCTAGGGGTACCAATACCCCCAGCCCCCCTCTGAAACTGGCCAGGAGGGTGACAATGACCCTGACCTGGAAAACCAAATCCCTCCTGTGGATGATGATGAGGATGATCAAGATGATGCCCTCTTTGTCCCCCCAGGAAGGATTAAGAGTGTGCCCAGAAGGTCTAGGTCTCCTTCTCAGGAGTTTAACCACTCTGGCACCTCCATAGGGAGCTCTGTCTCATCTCATAGGAGGGAATCCTCTCATGAGAGAAGAAAGAGGCTGGTCCAGTATGAGGAAACTCAGCTGGAACTCAGAAAAAAGCAATTGGCTTTAGATAGGGAATCCCTAGATCTCCTTAGAGAGAGAAGAAAGTTGGGACTAGAGTCCCATGGTGGCAGCCATGTCCCTAGAGACAGGGAAAGGTCCTATGACCATAGGAACCTGAGCAAGATTGTCCCTCCCTACCAGAGTGGGGATGATATCCACAAATGGATAACTGCTTTAGAGAGGGCCTGTAAAGTACAGAAGGTCCCTCAGGAGCAGTGGGCAGCAATCTTGTGGCTCTCCTTTGCTGACAAAGGTAGAGATAAGCTCCTCACTGTTAGAGAGGAGGATGCTGACAATTACAAGGTCTTGAAGAGTGCTCTTATTGATGGGTTTGGCCTAACCACTGAACAGTACAGGTTGAAGTTCAGAGACACCCAAAAAGCACAGACTCAAGACTGGGTAGACTATGTGGATTGTTCTGCCAAGGCTCTGGAAGGCTGGTTGATGGGCAGTAAGGTGTGTGACTTCTCAGGATTGTATAATCTGATAATGAGGGAGCAGATTCTTAATAACTGTCAAAATCAGCTGTTGCATCAATACCTGGTAGACTCTGATCTGACCTCTCCCCAAGAATTGGGAAAGAAGGCAGACAAATGGGTCAGAACCAGGGTGAAGCAGAAGGTACAGAACCAAGGTGGGGAAACCAAGAAGCAAGATGCTAAGAACTCTGACAAGGGTGGGGAGAAGGGTAAAGATCAAAAGTCTTCATCAGGCCCCCAAAAATCTTCTTCTGGTGGGGATTCCCAGTCTACCAAGGGTAAAGGCCAAAGAAAACCATGGTGCAAGGTCTGTAAGCAAAAGACCCACTGGACCAGTGATTGCACCAAGTCCAAAGACTCCAGTCCAGCACCCACCAATGCCCCTAAGGCACCTGTTCCCCCTAGTACAGTTGGTGGAAGTGCTCCAGCAAAGGGTTTAGTAGGGTTCACCCTGGGAACTGAGTTGGGCTCTGACTTAGTCAGAGAACTGACTCAGGCTGTGTTAGTCTGTGATGGAGGCATGGATGTGACCTCCACTGTGAGTCCCAGTAATCTGGGCAAGTACAGACAACAGCCTTTAATTAATGGACGTGAGGCTTTGGCATTTAGGGACACAGGGGCAAGTGTCACAATGGTGACACAAGACCTTGTGCTACCTGGGCAAGTTATGCTTGGTGAAATGTACCAAGTGACCAATGCTAGCAATGTCAGAACAGACCATACTCTGGCAGTTGTTAACTTCTCCTGGGGAGGGGTAACTGGCCTTAAGAAGGTTGTGGTAAGTGCAAACCTACCAGTCGAATGCTTGCTTGGCAATGACTTGGAGACTTCTGCTTGGGCAGAAGTGGAGCTCAGGACCCATGCAGAAATGCTGGGGATCCCTGCAGATGTGTTTGCTGTGACCAGGTCACAAGCCAAAATGTCTAGCACTGAACAGGCCTTGGATTCTGGAAAAATGGACCAAGTGCCTTCCAAGAGGAGGTGTAGTAGGGTTAAGGCAGTGCCTTCCCCCTTGGCTCAGGAGGAAGATCAGTCCCTTGAGGGGGATGATCTCAGCCCTGAAGAAGGAACTGTCCCAGAGGAACTTGAACCTGACCAGGTTGAGTTCTTGGGGACAGGGGGACCTTCTAGGGCAGATCTGAGCCAGGAGCAGCAGAGCTGCCCCTCCCTTGAACCCCTCAGACAGCAAGCTGCTGCTGAGGCTGCTGGGAAAGCTAGTGGTCCCCATACAGTGTATTGGGATGATGGACTCCTGTACTCAGAGAGTAGAGACCCCAAGCCTGGTGCTACCAGGAGGTTGGTAATACCTTTGAAGTTCAGGGGCTTCCTATTGACCCTAGCCCATGATATTCCCTTAGCAGGTCACCTGGGCCAGAACAAGACTTGGGACAGAATTGTCCCTCACTTTCACTGGCCCCACATGTCTGAAGACAGTAAGGAGTTTTGTCGCTCCTGTGTAACCTGCCAAGCCAGTGGCAAAGCAGGTGGCACTACAAAGGCCCCCTGATACCACTACCTGTGGTGGGGGTGCCCTTTGAAAGGGTAGGGATTGACATTGTTGGTCCCATGGATCCCCAAACAGCCTCTGGGCACAGGTTTATCCTGGTGGTAGTGGATCATGCCACCAGGTACCCAGAAGCTATTCCCCTCAGGACCACTACAGCACCTGTGGTGGCAAGGGCCCTCCTGGGAATCTTCTCAAGAGTGGGCTTTCCTAAGGAGGTAGTATCAGACAGGAGTGCTAACTTCATGTCTGGGTACTTGAAAGCAATGAGGAAGGAGTGTGGAGTGACTTATAAGTTCACCACACCCTATCACCCACAATGCAATGGTTTAGTTGAGAGATTCAACAAAACCTTGAAGGGCATGATTAAAGGGCTCCCAGAAAAGCTTAGGCGTAGATGGGACATACTCTTGCCCTGCCTTTTATTCGCATATAGGGAGGTGCCTCAGAAGGGGTTGGTTACAGCCCTTTTGAACTTCTGTTTGGCCACCTTGTGAGGGGTCCACTGTGCTTGGTGAAGGAAGGATGGGAGTTACCTCTCAAGCCCCCAAAGCAAGATATAGTGGACTATGTACTTGGTCTCCGCTCCAGGATGGCTGAGTACATGGAAAAGGCAACCAAAAACCTTGAGGCTAGCCAGGAACTTCAAAAGGCCTGGCATGACCAAAAGGCTGTTCTGACTGTTTACCAGCCAGGACAGAAGGTGTGGGTGTTGGAGCCAGTGGCCCCAGCAGCTCTCCAAGATAAATGGAGTGGACCCCACACTATTGTTGAGCAGAAGGGTGAGGTCACTTATTTAGTGGACCTAGGAACACCCAGGAGTCCCCACAGGGTTCTCCATGTCAACAGGTTAAAACCATATGTGGACAGGGCAGACATGGGCTTGCTCATGGCTACTGATGAAGGGCAGGAGGAAGAGAGTGACCCACTCCCTGACCTGCTCTCCCAGAACCCTGACGATGGGTCAGTTGATGGTGTAGCCTTGGCAGGCAGCCTCACTACCCAGCAACAAACTGATTGCAGGCAAGTCCTCAGTCAGTTTCGACATATGTTTTCACTGACACCCAGTCAGACCACCTGGTGCACTCATGAAGTGGACACTGGGGACAGTCTGCCTATTAAAAACAAGATTTATAGGCAACCTGACCATGTCAGGGACTGTATCAGGACTGAAGTCCAGAAAATGTTGGAATTGGGAGTAATTGAAACCTTAGATAGTCCTTGGGCTAGTCCAGT
This sequence comes from Calotriton arnoldi, assembly GCA_963921515.1. Taxonomy (NCBI): domain Eukaryota; kingdom Metazoa; phylum Chordata; class Amphibia; order Caudata; family Salamandridae; genus Calotriton; species Calotriton arnoldi. The sequence goes on from CAWUFW010003029.1 coordinate 816,154, forward strand.
AGTCCTAGTACCGAAACCTCACACCAGTGGTGGAAAAAGAGAGATGAGGTTTTGTGTAGACTACAGGGGTCTCAATGCAGTCACTAGGACTGATGCCCATCCAATACCCAGGGCAGATGAGCTCATAGATACTTTGGCCTCTGCCAAATATCTCAGCACATTTGACCTAACAGCTGGCTACTGGCAGATCAGACTAGCTGATACTGCAAAGCCCAAAACAGCATTTTCAACCCCTAGTGGGCATTATCAATTTGTGGTAATGCCCTTTGGTCTGAAAAATGCACCTGCCACTTTCCAGAGGTTGGTGAATACAGTTCTCACAGGACTGGAAGCCTATAGTGCAGCTTATCTAGATGATATTGCTGTCTTTAGCTCCACCTGGGAGGATCACCTGGTCCACCTCAGGAATGTTTTACAGGCCCTGCAAAAGGCAGGCCTGACTATCAAGGCCACTAAGTGCCAGATAGGGCAGAGTCAGGTTGTGTACCTGGGCCACCTTGTGGGTGGAGGCCAGGTTCAACCTTTGCAGAGCAAGATCCAGACCATCATGGACTGGACTGCTCCCACTACCCAGACTCAGGTGAGAGCCTTCTTAGGCCTGACTGGGTACTATAGGAGATTTGTCAAGGGGTATGGATCAATAGTGACACCCTTGAATGACTTAACTTCTAAGAAAATGCCCAAAAAGGTTCAGTGGACAGTTAGCTGTCAAAAGGCATTTGATGACCTCAAGCAGGCCATGTGCACTGCTCCAATTCTGCAGAGTCCTGATTACTCCAAGAAGTTCATTGTTCAAACTGATGCATCTGAATTGGGGGTAGGGGCTGTACTGTCACAATTGAATGAAGAAGGTCAGGATCAGCCAGTAGCTTTTATTAGCAGAAGGCTGACCCCTAGAGAGAAACGTTGGTCAGCCATAGAGAGGGAGGCCTTTGCTGTGGTCTGGGCTCTGAAGAAGTTGAGGCCATACTTGTTTGGTACACACTTCCTGGTTCAGACAGACCATAAGCCCCTCTTATGGCTAAAACAAATGAAGGGTGAAAACCCCAAACTGCTTAGGTGGTCCATTTCCCTACAGGGGATGGACTTTACAGTGGAACATAGGCCTGGGAGTAACCATGCGAATGCAGATGGACTCTCTAGGTATTTCCACTTAGAACATGAAGACTTAACTGGGCAAGGTTAGTTTAATGTCCCTACGTTTGGGGGGGTTGTGTAGGAGAGTAGGATCTGCTTCACATGGGTACCCCCACTTTTTGCTGATGCTTCACTGTTTTTCGACATTAGTCTGGCTGGGGCCCTGCTAATCAGAACCCCAGCCTAGCTGCTTCCTCTCTAAAATGGTTTCCATGTGCCTTAGGCACATCACTGATTGGGATCTGGAGTGCCCTTATAAGTCCCTAGTATATGGTATACTATGTACCAAGGGCATAGGTACCTCAGAGGCCTGCCATGGGCTGCAGCATGTATTATGCCACCCCTGGAAGGCCATCCAAACTGACACCACAGGTCTGCTACTGCAGCCTGGGTAAGGTGGTGCATGCACCCCTTACTGTGATATAGGTTACCTATATCACGAAATACATACACACATAGAAACCTATAAATCAATCCTAAAGGCAGAGTGCATGGTTCCTATGTGAGAGGGTGCCCCTGCATGAGCAGGGCCCCTCGGCAGCGTTCGGAGACCCTCTCTGATGCTGTTTGTAGTGCAGCCTGACCATATACTCTTAAGCGCATTATATCCTCGCGGTAAAATGCTAACTTTGGAATGGCTGCACCTAAACATGTCGTGTTTGGTGTCAAACATCTTGGAATACTACCCCCCCGCCAATCCTGGCGGCGGGGGTAGCATTCCACCCTTCTAGAGGGAAAGACATGTTAACTCTGACGAGTCCGGTAACTTCTTTCCAGAGCCCTGGCATCACAAAATGGATGCTGCTGCCACAGACACGAGTCTGGCCTCCTGCTGCTGGACGAAACTCCGGCAGGGGAGGCCTGGACAATAGGTTTCCTGTCCCAGGGAGGTGTGACCACCTCCCCAGACAGGATAATGTGTATTGGGGCTGGGCGGGAGCACTTTCGGGTGCTTTGAAGTCCTGCACTGGGGGCACATTTGGTGTCCCTGTGCATACCCCAGTTCAAACCGGATCAGGGGCTTGCAGCCCCTGCTTTGGCGCGAACTGGACAAAGGGAAAGGGGTGTAGCCACCCCTCTGCCCTGACCCACCCATAGGTGGGGCCACAGAGTAGTCCAACCCCTATTTTTAGAATAAAGGTAGGAACCCAGTCCTTAGGACTTTAGATTATACCTGGACGAAACTCTGAAACTGAATCCTGGACCTTCGACGCTCTACGACAAGATTAGAGGACTGAAGAATCTCCCTTGGGGTCAAGGAGTGACTCCCCTGCACAGGCACCAAAGAAGCATCTGTCTGGTTCGCATTTCTGAAGCTCCCGTCGGACACCGAAGTTATCGCATCACCAGAGGTGGATTCTCAGACTTCCCCGAGGCTACCCTGAGTCCCCAGCAAAGCTGAGGCCCGTGGCTATCGTGGGTGACTTGAGACCGTGACCCCTGGACACCAAGCACATTTGCAAGTGCATCATCTTCTGGGTCTCCCAAGAAGTCGTGCTTTGGGCTCCGAGTAGCCCTAGCCTCCAGCACCACCTGCACCGAAGATCACTGGCCCCCACTCCACGAGTGTCCTGTAAGCCAGCTCCACGTGCGGCGTCACGAGGCTCCTTTGCGGTCGCTAGCCCGTTGGCTAGTAGCCCTTAATGAAGGCCAATCCTTTTCATGCTTGGCATCCTGGTTGCTCCAGGCCTGCCCTCACTTACCCTCGCTGGGTGAGTTCCACAGACCTTGCTGGTCTGCACCATCGACGATCTACATCTTAATCGAGACTTGCCGTTGCCAAGGCTTGTTGGGTCCAATCCGGTCGCCGACACCTCAGCACTCGACAGACATCGTGTACCAGCCCGAATCCTGCTCCTGGTCGCCGACAACGCCTCCTGGACCTCGTGGCTGAAGAGTCAAGACGACCGTCAACGCACCTGAAGCACTCGACATCGGTGGGCATCTGTCCATCGCCTTCCTGGTCACTGGCTAGTGACCCAGACTCTGTCCCCTCTGCTTTCAGGTTCACCAGAACTCCGATCCACTCTTGGATCCACCCGGACACTTTTCTCTTGGCCGCCAGCAGCACTTTGCAGCAGATCGCCATTCGAATCGATGACGAAACCCGACCCCGAAAGGCACCTATGCACCCGGCTTCCCTGGGTGAGGTAACACGAGTACTCCGGTGCTCCCGTGGGTAGAGACTCTTCAAAGTGCTAGATCTCAAAGGGTTTTGTCCTAGTCCTCTTTTAAGTGTCCCTTTCCTCTATTTTCCCGATCCCGACTTTCTCCATAGAAGTTAACGGCGTATCGCGGTTGTGTATTTACACTGCACGCGTCTCCCGTGGGTCCCCTGTGTCACTACCTTGGGTGGTTCCTTGTGGTCCAAGCACTTCTAGAGGCTCTAGGCCTAGTGTCTAGTTCAGTCGTGGTTCGCATACCACTTTATTGGTATATGGTTTGGTACGCCCCTAGGGCCCAAACGTGTATTTGTGCTATTACTGTGATTTAATATCTTATAACTTATGTACTTCAAACTCTAGCCTCATAAAGAGACTAGAGGGGTGTGTTTAGCAATAAATACATATATTTTGAATATATACCTGGTGTGGTGCTCTTTCATTTGGTCACTCAAGAGATTATAGACTGGTAAAACAAGCTGCTTTACATTCCTTCAAGACTTAGCCTGAAGGCTGCTCTCCATAGCTACCACTAGGATAGCTTTCAATAAGGTTTTCTTTAACCTATCTCCAATAAGGGGTTGTTTGGACTGGTGCAAGGTGCCCACTATAATTAGTGGACAGCATATGCCAGGCCAACTTCTCACAATTAGGCATCACATTATAGGCATAAACACCTTATGCATTGGTGTGAGAAAGTGCCCTCTTTCTGCATGGTATGCCCCCACTTTTTGCTGAATTGCTGATGTTCTTTGACTGAGTGTGCCCTGGGTTCCTGCTAATCAGGTGCCCAGGGCCTATGTTCCTTCCCTAAAACTGCATTGAAGCCTAAACCCAATTGGCATCTCTGGCCACATGTCAGCCCCTGGTAAATGGTACCACAGGTACCCAGGGCACTGTGACCAGAGAAGGCCTCTAAGGGCTGCAGCACTTATTGTGCCACCCTTAGAGGCCCTGTACCCTGACACTCACACACTGCCTTTGCAGGCTGCATGTCTTGGTGCAGAACAAAGTGAAGAGTCGACATGGCACACATCCCTGTGTGCCATGCCCACAAACCACTGCCCTGGCATACATCAGTCACCCCTCTAGCTGGGTGCCCTATGCCAGTGGTGAGGGTACAGGTGCATGAGCCCTGTACCCCTACAGTGCCCAAGTCCATTCATGGGCACTGTAATTGCAGTGCTGCCATTAAGAGTATATGGTGCTGGGAGTTTGTCATTACGAACTCCACAGCACCATGATGGCTACACTGAAGACTGGGAAGTTTGGTATCAAACTTCTCAGCACATTAAACCCACACTGATGCCAGTGTGGGATTTAATGTAAAATGCACCACAGAGGGCATCTTAGAGATGCCCCCTGAAACTCTACCAACTTCTAGTGACCTGACTGAGTGGCTGCTTAGGCTGCCACCACCAGACATGTTTCTGGACCCCAGGGTCGAGAGCCTGCTGCTCTCGGGGCCTGAAACAATGCACATCCTGGGACGAGGTGCCAAGCCTCCTCCCCAGGATGGGCAGGGTTCACGAAGGAGAAGCTTCAAAGGCATGCCGCCTTTGTGAGCCTCTCCAGACCATTTGCTGCTTTCAGCAACTGGTCCCCACTGGTTCTACCCCCCACTTTGGGCGGGAGAACCGGCGGGAAAAACAAGTGAGGAAGGGAGGTGTGCCCACCTCTGCCAACTCCACCCCTCAGATGGGGAGGCGAGGTGAAGCACAGCCTCGAGTCCCCGCCATCTTGAGGATGGGGGACCCAGCCAACCAGGGACAGGCTCCTGCCCCCCTTCCACTGGAGAGTGGCAGAATAGGGGTGTACCCACCCCAGGGAAGGGACCCATTGGTCCCTGCCCTTTACCTACCTGTAACGCCCCTAAATTTAGTATTTAGGGGGCACCTTGAACCTTACTTCCTCAGATCCAGCTTACCTACAAGAAGAAAAGAAGAAGAAGGACGAAGAGCCGTGCAGAGCTAACAAGAGGACGACGCCCACTGACTTGGCCCCAGCCCTACAGGCCTGTCTCCCCTCGAACCTGCTCCTGCGAAATCCCGGCGTGTCCAGCAGCCAGCAACCTCACAAACCCTGGAGGACCTGCCTACCTTCACTTCCAAGACTGTTTCTCCCGTGAACACCGGACGTGTTTAAACTGCAGCTTCTGGCTCCGGCCGGACAGCGCAAATCCAGCCCACTCTGCACCCGCCGAACCCGGCCCAAGCTCGAGTGGAAAAACACCACGAGGAGGTCACACCGGCGATCCTGACCCAAGATCCGGCGACTCCTGACCTGCCTCAAGCCTCCAGATGACGCCTACAGCCTTAATCCAGAGGATCCCCTCTACCGCGACCAGAGTGGGTAATAAAATCCGACCCTAAAAGGCACCCCTGCACCCGGCGCCCCACGGCCTTGTGTGCCCAAACCAACGGTGCCTAACCAACCCAAGACATCCCAACTTACCCCTCGAAGTGGTGGTCGCACCCAGAAGATCCTCGTCCCCGAGTCTGCAGTGCTTCTTCAAACCGGAGGTTCTCCATAGAAAACAACAGGGCGTCTGACGCCGAAACAGCACTCTGCACCCGGCCACCCCAGTGCCGCTGAGGGTGCACTTTTTGTGCCAACTTGTTTCCCCAATTGCCCTGACCTAAACCCTAGGAGCTTTGCTCCCACAACCCAGTGGCCTGCTTGCCAGCAGACACCAACCGGAGACCCCCTATCCTCCATAGGATAACATTGGGCCTCAACACTCTGCACCCGGCCTCCCTAGTGCCGCTGAGGGTGCAACAACAGTGCATCACTGACCCTGGGGGAACCCTTGTTCTAACCCCAGAACCTTAAATCCCACAGTCATTTACTTACCTGAAAACCGATAACCTGTTTTTCCTCCATAGGATAACATTGACAATTTTTCTTCCCAAAAACTTGTGTGGAGTTTTGAAAACTAAAGATATTCTTTAAAAATCGTACAATTAACCAAAACGTGTTTTCTCACCTGTTTGCAGGAAATGTCCCAGTGCTGAATCTAGGCATCCAGCACTGAGTTAGAAAAAGTAACGTAAAAGTAACTTACCTGCAATTTACTGAAAAAGCCTATTCATTTCAATGTACTGCTCCAAAAAGTTTCTAAGTGTGGAGTTTTGAAATCTGAAAATATTCTTTAAAAATCGCACGAATAACAAAAACGCATTTACTCACCTGTTTTCAGGAAATGTCCCAGTGCTGAATCCAGGCATCCAGCACTGAGTTAGAAAAAGTAACGTAAAAGTAACTTACCTGCAATTTATTGAAAAAGCCTATTCATTCCAATGTACTGTATTTGCTAAGTGTTGCATACTACTGCTCCCCTGTAAATCAAACAAAGTACAATTTCTATTGCATTTTTCAACTGTTCTATATCCAGTAACTTATTACTGAAAAGTATTTAATGCTTACCTGCCAGGCTTGCTTGGTTCTAAAAATAAACAACAGTATATTTTTATACAAAAACAATTGGCCTAGAGTTCAGTTCTTGAGTGTGTGAATTCATTTGCTGACTGAGTGTGTACATCAAATGCTTAACACTGTCCTCTGATACGGCCTTACTGCTCGACCAAGCTACCACTATTAGAGAGTAAGGTTCTATCTAACTTTAACCCCTTCGCTGCTAGGCCTTTTCCCCTCCTGTGCTAAGCCTTTTTTGGCTATTTGGGGTAGTTCGCGCTTAGGCCCTTGTAACTTTTTGACCACATAACGTATCCACGCCAAATTTGCGTCCTTTTTTCCAACATCATGGGGATTCTAAAGGTACCCAGGGTTTGTGGATTCCCCTGGAGGGACCCAGAAATTAGCCAAAATACAGCTAAATTTTGTTTTTTTGGGGAAAAATGCGAAAAAAGGGCTACAGATGAAAACGTCTGTTTTTTCCCTGCAAATGGCATCAAAAAGGGGTTGTGGTGCTGAAATCACCATCTTCCCAGCTTTCAGGGACAAGCAGACTTTTGTCAGAAAACCAAAAAAATGTTATACAGTTTTGGCATTTTTCTGGGACATAGTCTATTTTTGCTATTTTTTGTGCTTTCAACCTCCTTCCAGTTAATGGTAGAAATGGGTATGAAAGCAATAATGGATCCTGGAAAGCCATACATTTCTGAAAAGTAGACAAAATTCTGAATTCAGCAAGGGGTCATTTGTGTAGATCCTTCAAGTTTTCTTTATAGAAACAAACAGTTAAATATAGGACAAATTGAAAATTAGTTGAAAAAATCAGCCATTTGTGTCAACGTTTTCACCTGTAACTTCTTCTAATTATGACAGCTATTTGAAAGCAATATACCGTTACATCCGCTGGACCTTTCTGTGTGGCAATATATAGGACTTGTAGGTTCACCAAGAACCCGACGAACCCAGAGCCAATAACTGAGCAGCGTCTTGCAATGGTTTTTTATTATGTACCGGGTATCTAGCAATTATTCTGGGAAAATTTATACATGGAAAAATCGGTATGAAACTCACCTATGTATTTCTGAAATGGCAACAAAATATAGACTTTAGAAATAGTAGATATTTGCACATTTCCGAAATTGGGAGTACCCATACTAGCATGAGAATTATAGGACATTTTTCAAAATGACTTCTTTTTTACACATTGTCTTTCATTTGGAAGGCAGAAATGCATCAAAAGTCAATAGATAATAACAGTTGCTCTACAATTTTGTGTTACCCTAAGTCTCCCGAGAAAAATGGTACCTCACTTGTGTGGGTAGGCCTAGTGCCCGCAACAGGAAACAGCGAAAAACGCAACATGGACACACCACATTTTCACAGTGAAAAATGACCCTTTTTTTGCAAAGTGCCTAGCTGTAGTTTTTGAACCCTAGCTCTGCCGGCACCTAAGGAAACCTAGCAAACCTATACATTTTTTAAATCTAGACACCCAGGGGAATCCAGGATGGGGTGACTTAACTGGCTCTCACCAGGTTCTGTTACCCAGAATCCCTTGCAAACCTAAACAATTGTCAAAAAAAACACATTTTCCTCACTTTTCTGTGGTGGAAAGTTCTGGAATCTGCGTGGATCCACAAAATTCCACCCACCCCACATTCCCCAAAGTCTTCCGAGAAAAATGGTACCTCACTTGTGTGGGTAGGCCTAGTGCCCGCGACAGGAAACAGCGCAAAACACAACGTGGACACACCACATTTTCACAGTGAAAAATGACCCTTTTTTGTGCAAAGTGCTTAGCTGTAGTTTTTGAACCCTAGCTCTGCCGGCACCTAGGGAAACCTAGCAAACCTATACATTTTTGAAAACTAGACACCCAGGGGAATCCAGGATGGGGTGACTTGACTGGCTCTCACCAGGTTCTGTTACCCAAAATCCCTTGCAAACCTAAAAAAGTGTAAAAAAAACACATTTTCCTCGCTTTTCTGTGGTGGAAAGTTCTGGAATCTGCATGGATCCACAAAATTCCACCCACCCCGCGTTTCCCAAAGTCTTCTGAGAACAATTGTACCTCACTTGTGTGGGTAGGCCTAGTGCCCGCGACAGGAAATGACGCAAAACGCAACGTGGACACACCCCAATTTCACTGTGAAAAATGACCCTTTTTTGGCAAAGTGCCTAGCTGTAGTTTTTGAACCCTAGCTCTGCCGGCACCTACGGAAACCTACCAAACCCAAACATTTCTGAAAAGTAGATACATGGGAGATTCCAGGGAGGTATGGCTTGCGTTGATCCCCCAATGTTTTCTTACCCAGAATCCCCCAGAAACCTGAAATTTTGCTGAACAAAATCACTTTTTTCACACATTATTGTGTGGGAAAGTTGTGGCATCACCGGGCTGACACAAATTTCCTACCACCCAGCATTGCCCCAGGTCTCCCGATAAAAATGGTGCCTCACTCGGGTGGGAGGCCCAAGTACCCGCGACAGGCAAGGGCCCAAAACATATTGAGGCGACATCAAAAATGCCTATCACAAAACGACCTGTTTTTGCAAGGGGGGTCCCATGACTTTTTGGCCCGGGGCTCGGTGGCCACCTAGGGAAACCATAGCAAACCCACACATTTCTGAAAAGTAGACACCCGGGGGATTCCAGGGAGGTATGGCTTGCGTGGATCCACCAACGTTTTCTTACCCAAAATCCCCTGCAAACCTGAAATTTTGCTGAAAAAATCACTTTTTTCACACATTTTTGTGTGGGAAAGTTGTGGCATCACCGGGCTGACACAAATTTCCTACCACCCAGCGTTCCCCCAGGTCTCCCGATAAAAATGGTGTCTCACTCGGGTGGGAGGCCCACGTACGCGCGACAGGCAAGGGCCCAAAACGTATTGAGGCGACATCAAAATTGCCTATCAGAAGACGACCTGGTTTTGCAAGGGGGGTCCCATGACTTTTTGGCCCGGGGCTCAGCGGCCACCTAGGGAAACCTAGGAAACCCACACATTTCTGAAAAGTAGACACCCGGGGGATTCCAGGGAGGTATGGCTTGCATGGATCCACCAACGTTTTCTTACCCAGAATCTCCTGCAAACCTGACATTTTGCTGAAAAAATCACTTTTTTCACACATTTTTATGTGGGAAAGTTGTGGCATCACCAGGCTGACACAAATTTCCTACCACCCAGCGTTCCCCCAGGTCTCCCGATAAAAATGGTGCCTCACTCGGGTGGGAGGCCCAAGTACGCCAAAACGTATTGAGGCGACATCAAAAATGCCTATCACAAAACGACCTGGTTTTGCAAGGGGGGTCCCATGACTTTTTGGCCCGGGGCTCGGCGGCCACCTAGGGAAACCTAGCAAACCCACACATTTCTGAAAGTAGACACCCGGGGGATTCCAGGGAGGTATGGCTTGCGTGGATCCACCAATGTTTTCTTACCCAGAATCCCCTGCAAACCTGAAAGTTTGCTGAAAAAAATCACTTTTTCACACATTTTTGTGTGGGAAAGTTGTGGCATCACCGGGATGACACAAATTTCCTACCACCCAGCGTTCCCCCAGGTCTCCCGATAAAATTGTGCCTCACTCGGGTGGGAGGCCCACGTACGCGCGACAGGCAAGGGCCCAAAACTTATTGAGGCGACATCAAAATTGCCTATCAGAAAACGACCTGGTTTTGCAAGGGGGTCCCATGACTTTTTGGCCCGGGGCTCGGCGGCCACCTAGGGAAACCTAGCAAACCCACACATTTCTGAAAAGTAGACACCCGGGGATTTCAGGGAGGTATGGCTTGCATGGATCCACCAACGTTTTCTTACCCAGAATCCCCTGCAAACCTGAAATTTTGCTGAAAAAATCACTTTTTTCACACATTTTTGTGTGGGAAAGTTGTGGCATCACCAGGCTGGCACAAATTTCCTACCACCCAGCGTTCCCCCAGGTCTGCCGATAAAAATGGTGCCTCACTCGGGTGGGAGGCCCACGTACGTGCGACAGGCAAGGGCCCAAAACTTATTGAGGCGACATCAAAATTGCCTATCAGAAAACGACCTGGTTTTGCAAGGGGTCCCATGACTTTTTGGCCCGGGGCTCGGCGGCCACCTAGGGAAACCTACCAAACCTACACATTTCTGAAAAGTAGACACCCGGGGATTCCAGGGAGGTATGGCTTGCGTGGATCCCCCAACGTTTTCTTACCCAGAATCCCCTGCAAACCTGAAATTTTGCTGAAAAAATCACTTTTTCACACATTTTTGTGTGGAAAGTTGTGGCATCACCGGGATGACACAAATTTCCTACCACCCATCGTTCCCAGGTCTCACGATAAAAATGGTGCCTCACTCGGGTGGGAGGCCCAAGTACCGCGACAGGCAAGGGCCCAAAACATTTTGTGATAGGCAATTTCAATGTTGCCTCAATACGTTTGGGCCCATGCCTATTGCGGGTACTTGGGCCTCCCACCCGAGTGAGGCACCATTTGTATCGGGAGACCTGGGAGAACGCTGGGTGGTAGGAAATTTGTGTCATCCCGGTGATGCTACAACTTTCCCACACAAAATGTGTGAAAAAGTGATTTTTTCAGCAAACTTTCAGGTTTGCAGGGATTCTGGGTAAGAACGTTGGTGGATCCACGCAAGCCATACCGCCCTAGAATCCCCTGGGTGTCTACTTTTCAGAAATGTGTGGGTTTGCTAGGTTTCCTAGGTGGCCGCCGAGCCCGGGCCAAAAGTCATCGGACTCCCTGCAAAACCAGGTCGTTTTGTGATAGGCATTTTTGATGTCGCTCAATACGTTTTGGGCCCTTGCCTGTCGCGCGTACTGGGCCTCCCACCCGAGTGAGGCACCATTTTTATCGGGAGACCTGGGGAACGCTGGGTGGTAGGAAATTTGTGTCAGCCTGGTGATGCCACAACTTCCCACACAAAAATGTGTGAAAAGGTGATTTTTTCAGCAAAATTTCAGGTTTGCAGGAGATTCTGGGTAGAAAACGTTGGTGGATCCACGCAAGCCATACCTCCCTGGAATCCCCGGTGTCTACTTTTCAGAAATGTGTGGGTTTGCTAGGTTTCCTAGGTGGCCGCCGAGCCCCGAGCCAAAAGTCATGGGACCCCCTTGCAAAACCAGGTCGTCTTCTGATAGGCAATTTTGATGTCGCCTCAATACGTTTTGGGCCCTTGCCTGTCGCGGAACTTGGGCCTCCCACCCGAGTGAGGCACCATTTTTATCGGGAGACCTGAGGCAATGCTGGGTGGTAGGAAATTTGTGTCAGCCCGGTGATGCCACAACTTTCCTACACAAAATGTGTGAAAAAAGTGACTTTTTCAGGAAAATTTCAGGTTTCTGGGGATTCTGGGTAAGAAAACGTTGGGAGATCCACGCAAGCCATACCTCCCTGAATCCCCGGGTGTCTAGTTTTAAGAAATGTGTGGGTTTGGTAGGTTTCCCTAGCTGGCCGCCGAAACCAGGTTGGTTTGTGATAGGTAATTTTGATGTCGCCTCACTAGGTTTTGGGCCCTTGCCTGTCGTGGGTACTTGCCCCACCCACGCGTGTGAGGTACCATTTTTATCGGGAGACCAGGGAGAGCAGTAAGGCTGTAATGGTGGCGGGGATGTGGGCATTGGCGTGCCCACTTCGGGCAGCCCCCACCCTAAAAACAAATGCGCAAAAAAAAATCCCTGGCATCAAGTGGGCTTTCTGCCGCCCCGGGGAGGCAGATTGGGGGCTACTGCCCCCATCTGCCCCCCAGGGGGGCAGAAAGACTGTTATGGTGGCAAGGGCGTGGGGGCATTGGCGTGCCCATTTTGGGCAGCCCCCATCCTAAAACAAATTGCACCAAAAAAATCCCTGGCGTTTAGTGGGCTTTCTGCCCCCCCGGGGAGGGGCAGAAAGGCTGTAATGGTGGTGGGGGGGTGGGGGCATTAGCGTGCCCGTTTCGGGCAGCCCCCACCGTAAAAAAAAATGCGTCCCAAAAAATCCCTGGTGTTTAGAGGGCTTTCTGCCCCCCCGGGGGGCAGAAAGGCTGTAATGGTGGCTGGGGGGTGGGGGCATTGGCGTGCCCGTTTCGGGCAGCCCCACCCTAAAAATAATGCACCAAATAAAAATCCCTGGTGTCTAGTGGGCTTTCTGCCCCCGGGGGCAGAAAGACTGAACATTGGCAATTTTTTGGGGGAGCAAAAGCCCTTGCCCAAGGGGCCACTCCCCCTCCCTGGTGCTTTAGTGGGTGGATCTCTGATTGGGGATCGCCCTCCTGGGGCGATCCCCAAGCAGAGATCCACTGAGAGAGGTACCATTGGAAAGAGGAGATTCTCCCCTTTCCAATGATACCTCTCCGTCTTTCTACGTGCTCAGGGGGCTGAGATAGCCCCTGAGCACATAGAAAGTGAAACTGAAATGAGCCTAAAGGCTTATTTTAGTTTCGTTTTCAGTGAAATGAAGTCAGCGCGACGTGCGCGCTGATCTTCATTTCACTGAAAGGAGGGGGCCTCGGGAGCTGGGAAGCTCTTCCCCAGCTCCCGAGGCTGTGAGGGAGAAAGGAAATCCCTCTGCTGTCTGCAGCAGAGGGATTTCGTGCCCCTGGCCTCATGACGGAATGGTTCCGTCGTGAGCACAGGGGCACCGATGCTCATGACGGAACCATTCCGTCATGAGCATCGAAGGGGTTAACCTCTGCCTACCTTTGGGAACTCTTGGACTCTATACACACTGTACCTCACTTTGGTGCAGTATATATAGAGCCAGTTTCTTACAATTGGGCATCACATTAGGGCCTTGCGCCCCACCAACATAAAACTGACCCCAGGCCAACTGGCCTTCCCCTGGGGCTTAAACGCCCTCTGTCCAAAATGTCAGGGCTTGCAATCATAGGGCTTTCCAAGTAGCCCTCTGGCTGCCAAAGCAGCGAAACCTAGGTGCGCAATGCGCGGGGGCAGGGGGATGCAACTCACCCCCTCCTCATCAATAAACCAAAATGCCCCCTTTGTTGCATTTTGGCACACCGCAAGGGCCGTTGACACTCTCTCTTCACTACCATCTCAAAAGTAGAAACCCTGAAGCGCTCTAATGGTGGCACACGGAAGGGCCCTCGACACTCTCTCTTCACTACCGTCTCAAAAGGAGAAATCCTGAAGCGCTGTAATGTTGGCACACCGCAAGGCACCGCGACTCTCTCTCTTCACTACCATCTCAAAAGGAGAAACCCTGAAGTGCTCGAATGGTGGCACACCGCAAGAGCCTTCGATACTCTCTCTTCACCGCCATCTCAAAAGGAGAAACCCTGAAGCGCTCTAATGGTGGCACACCGCAAGGGCCCTCAACACTCTCTCTTCACTACCATCTCAAAAGGAGAAACCCTGAAGCGCTCTACTGTTTGAACACTGCAAGGTCCCTCAACGCTCTCTCTTCACTACCATCTCAAAAGGAGAAACTCTGAAGCGCTCTAATGTTGGCACAACGCAAGGCCCTTCGACTCTCTCTCTTCACTACCATCTGAAAAGAAGAAACCCTGAACCGCTCTAATGTTGACACACAGCAAGGCCCCTCAATGCTGTCTCTTCCCTACCATCTCAAAAGGAGAAACCCTTAAGTGCTCTAATGTTGGCACACCACAAGGCTCCTAGACTCTCTCTCTTCACTACCATCTCAAAAGAAGAAACCCTAAAGCGCTCTAGTGTTGGCACACCGCAATGCCCCTCAATGATCTCTCTTCACTACCATCTCAAAAGGAGAAACCCTGAAGCGCTCTAATGTTAGCACACCGCAAGGCCCCTCGACTCTCTCTCTTCACTACCATCTCAAAAGAAGAAACCCTGAAGCGCTCTAATGTTTGAACACCGCAAGGCCCCTCAACTCGCTCTCTTCACTACCATCTCAAAAGAAGAATCCCTGAAGCGCTCTAATGTTGGCACACCGCAAGGGCCCCCAACGCTCTCTCTAAGCTACCATCTCAAAAGAAGAAACCCTGAAGCGCTCCAATGGTGGCACACCGCAAAGGCCCTCAACGCTCTCTCTTCACTACCATCTCAAAAGGAGAAACCCCGAAGCGCTCTAATGCCCAAAATCCCCTGCAAACCTGAAATTTTGCTGAAAAAATCACTTTTTTCACACATTTTTGTGTGGGAAAGTTGTGGCATCACCGGGCTGACACAAATTTCCTACCACCCAGCGTGCCTCACTCGGGTGGGAGGCCCACGTACGCGCGACAGGCAAGGGCCCAAAACGTATTGAGGCGACATCAAAATTGCCTATCAGAAGACGACCTGGGGCGATCCCCAAGCAGGGATCCACTGGGGAGGGGTACCATTGGAAAGAGGAGATTCTCCCCTTTCCAATGATACCTCTCCCGTCTTTCTACGTGCTCAGGGGGCTGAGATAGCCCCCTGAGCACATAGAAAGTGAAACTGAAATGAGCCTAAAAGGCTCATTTTAGTTTCGTTTTCAGTGAAATGAAGTCAGCGCGACGTGCGCGCTGATCTTCATTTCACTGAAAGGGAGGGGGCCTCGGGAGCTGGGAAGCTCTTCCCCAGCTCCCGAGGCTGTGGGGAGAAAGGAAATCCCTCTGCTGTCTGCAGCAGAGGGATTTCGTGCCCTGGCCTCATGACGGAATGGTTCCGTCGTGAGCACAGGGCACCGATGCTCATGACGGAACCATTCTGTCATGAGCATCGAAGGGGTTAACCTCTGCCTACCTTTGGGAACTCTTGGACTCTATACACACTGTACCTCACTTTGGTACAGTATATATAGAGCCAGTTTCTTACAATTGGGCATCACATTAGGGCCTTGCGCCCCACCAACATAAAACTGACCCCAGGCCAACTGGCCTTCCCCTGGGGCTTAAACGCCCTCTGTCCAAAATGTCAGGGCTTGCAATCATAGGGCTTTCCAAGTAGCCCTCTGGCTGCCAAAGCAGCGAAACCTAGGTGCGCAATGCGCGGGGGCAGGGGGATGCAACTCACCCCCTCCTCATCAATAAGCCAAAATGCCCCATTTGTTGCATTTTGGCACACCGCAAGGGCCGTTGACACTCTCTCTTCACCACCATCTCAAAAGTAGAAACCCTGAAGCGCTCTAATGGTGGCACACGGAAGGGCCCTCGACACTCTCTCTTCACTACCGTCTCAAAAGGAGAAATCCTGAAGCGCTGTAATGTTGGCACACCGCAAGGCACCGCGACTCTCTCTCTTCACTACCATCTCAAAAGGAGAAACCCTGAAGTGCTCGAATGGTGGCACACCGCAAGAGCCTTCGATACTCTCTCTTCACCGCCATCTCAAAAGGAGAAACCCTGAAGCGCTCTAATGGTGGCACACCGCAAGGGCCCTCAACACTCTCTCTTCACTACCATCTCAAAAGGAGAAACCCTGAAGCGCTCTACTGTTTGAACACTGCAAGGTCCCTCAACGCCTCTCTTCACTACCATCTCAAAAGGAGAAACTCTGAAGCGCTCTAATGTTGGCACAACGCAAGGCCCTTCGACTCTCTCTCTTCACTACCATCTGAAAAGAAGAAACCCTGAACCGCTCTAATGTTGACACACAGCAAGGCCCCTCAATGCTGTCTCTTCCCTACCATCTCAAAAGGAGAAACCCTTAAGTGCTCTAATGTTGGCACACCACAAGGCTCCTAGACTCTCTCTCTTCACTACCATCTCAAAAGAAGAAACCCTAAAGCGCTCTAGTGTTGGCACACCGCAATGCCCCTCAATGATCTCTCTTCGCTACCATCTCAAAAGGAGAAACCCTGAAGCGCTCTAATGTTAGCACACCGCAAGGCCCCTCGACTCTCTCTCTTCACTACCATCTCAAAAGAAGAAACCCTGAAGCGCTCTAATGTTTGAACACCGCAAGGCCCCTCAGCGCTCTCTCTTCGCTACCATCTCAAAAGGAGAAACCCTGAAGCGCTCTAATGTTGGCACACCGCAAGGCCCCTCAACTCGCTCTCTTCACTACCATCTCAAAAGAAGAATCCCTGAAGCGCTCTAATGTTGGCACACCGCAAGGGCCCCCAACGCTCTCTCTAAGCTACCATCTCAAAAGAAGAAACCCTGAAGCGCTCTAATGGTGGCACACCGCAAAGGCCCTCAACGCTCTCTCTTCACTACCATCTCAAAAGGAGAAACCCCGAAGCGCTCTAATGGTGGCACACCGCAAGGTCCATCGACACTCTCTCTTCACTCTCATCTCAAAAGGAGAAACCCTGAAGCGCTCTAATGTTGGCACACCGCAAGGCCCCTCGACTCTCTCTCTTCACTACCATCTCAAAAGTAGAAACCCTGAAGCGCTCTAATGGTGGCACACCGCAAGGGCCTTCGACACTCTCTCTTCACCGCCATCTCAAAAGGAGAAACCCTGAAGCGCTCTAATGGTGGCACACCGCAAGGGCCCTCAACACTCTCTCTTCACTACCATCTCAAAAGGAGAAATCCTGAAGCACTCTAATGTTGGCACACCGCAAGGCCCTTGGACTCTCTCTCTTCACTACCATCTCAAAAGAAGAAACCCTGAAGCGCTCTAATCTTGAAACACTGCAAGGCCCTTCAACGCTCTCTCTTCGCTACCATCTCAAAAGGAGAAACCCTTAAGCGATCTAATGTTGGCACACCACAAGGCTCCTCGACTCTCTCTCTTCACTACCATCTCAAAAGAAGAAACGCCGAAGCGCTCTAATGTTGGCACACCGCAAGGCCCCTCAACGCTCTCTCTTCACTACCGTCTCAAAAGGAGAAACCCTGAAGCGCTCTAATGTTGGCACACCGCAAGGCCCCTCGACTCTCTCTCTTCACTACCATCTCAAAAGAAGAAACCCTGAAGCACTCTAATGTTTGAACACCGCAAGGCCCCTCAACGCTCTCTCTGCGCTACCATCTTAAAAGGAGAAACCCTGAAGCGCTCTAATGTTGGCACACCGCAAGGCCCCTCAACTCTCTCTCTTCACTACCATCTCAGGAGAAGATACCCTGAAGCGCTCTAATGGTGGCAAACTGCAAGAGCCCCCAACGCTCTCTCTAAGCTACCGTCTCAAAAGAAGAAACCCTGAAGCGCTCTAATGGTGGCACACTGCAAGGGCCCTCAACGCTCTCTCTTTACTACCAACTCAAAATGAGAAACCCTGAAGCACTCTAATGGTGGCACACCGCAAGGGCCGTCGACATTCTCTCTTCACTACCATCTCAAAAGGAGAAACCCTGAAGTGCTCTAATGGTGGCACAATGCAAGGGCCTTCGACACTCTCTCTTCACTACCATCTCAAAAGGAAAAACCCTGAAGCGCTCTAATGTTGGCACACCGCAAGGCCCCTCGACTCTCTCTCTTCACTACCATCTCAAAAGGAGAAAACCTGAAGCGCTCTAATGTTTGAACACTGCAAGGTCCCTCAACGCTCTCTCTTCACTACCATCTCAAAAGGAGAAACCCTGAAGCTCTCTAATGGTGGCACACCGCAAGGGCCCTCAACGCTCTCTCTTCACTACCATCTCAAAAGGAGAAACCCCGAAGCGCTCTAATGGTGGCACACCGCAAGGTCCGTCGACACTCTCTCTTCACTACCATCTCAAAAGGAGAAACCCTGAAGCGCTCTAATGGTGGCACACCGTAAGGGCCCTCGACACTCTCATCTCAACAGGAGAAACCCTGAAGCACTCTAATGTTGGCACACCGCAAGGCCGTTGGACTCTCTCTTCACTACCATCTCAAAAGAAGAAACCCTGAAGCGCTCTAATGTTGAAACACCGCAAGGCCCCTCAACGCTCTCTCTTCGCTACCATCTCAAAAGGAGAAACCCTTATGCGCTCTAATGTTGGCACACCACAAGGCTCCTTGACTCTCTCTCTTCACTACCATCTCAAAAGAAGAAACCCTGAAGCGCTCTAATGTTGGCACACCGCAAGGCCCCTCAACGCTCTCTCTTCACTACCGTCTCAAAAGGAGAAACGCTGAAGCGCTCTAATGTTGGCACACCGCAAGGCCCCTCGACTCTCTCTCTTCACTACCATCTCAAAAGAAGAAACCCTGAAGCACTCTAATGTTTGAACACCGCAAGGCCCCTCAACGCTCTCTCTTCGCTACCATCTCAAAAGGAGAAACCCTGAAGCGCTCTAATGTTGGCACACCGCAAGGCCCCTCAACTCCCCTCAACTCTCTCTCTTAACTACCATCCCAAAAGAAGAAACCCTGAAGCGCTCTCATTTGTTGGCACACCGCAATGACCCTCAACACTTTCTCTTCACTACCATCTCAAAAGGAGAAACCCTGAAGCGCTCTAATGGTGGCACACCTCAAGTCACCTCAACACTCTCTCTTCACTACCATCTCAAAGGAAAAACCCTGAAGCGCTCTAACGGTGGCACACCGCAAGGCCCCTCGACACTCTCTCTTCACTACCATCTCAAAAGGAGAAACCCTGAAGCGCTGTAATGTTTGAACACTGCAAGGGCCCTCGACACTCTGTCCTCACTACCATCTCAAAAGGAGAAACCCTGAAGTGCTCTCATTTGTTGGCACACCGCAAGGCCCCTCAACGCTCTCTCTTGACTACCATCTCAAAAGTAGAAACCCTGAAGCGCTCTAATGTTGGAACACCGCAAGGGACCTCAACACACTCTCTTCACCACCATCTCAAAAGGAGAAACCCTGAAGCGCTCTAATGGTGGCACACCGCCAGGGCCTTCGACACTCTCTCTTCACCGCCATCTCAAAAGGAGAAACCCTGAAGCCCTCTAATGGTGGCACACCGCAAGGGCCTTCGACACTCTCTCTTCACTACCATCTGAAAAGAAGAAACCCTGAAGTGCTCTAATGGTGGCACACCGCAAGGGCCCTCAACACTCTCTCTTCACTACCATCTCAAAAGGAGAAACCCTGAAGCTCTCTCATTTGTTGGCACACCGCAATGACCCTCAACACTTTCTCTTCACTACCATCTCAAAAGGAGAAACACTGAAGCTCTCTAATGTTGGCACACCGCAAGGGCCCTCGACGCTCTCTCTTCACTACCATCTCAAAAGAAGAAACCCTGAAGCGCTCTAATGGTGGCACACTGCAAGGGCCCTCAATCCTTCCCATGCCATCTACTTCTCTGGAGCTGTACCTTGTGGTAGAGCAGGCCTCTGAGAGTCTTAAGGGAGGTATCCCAAAACCTTATAAGAATTCCTCTCAACAGAAAATAAAATGTGTTAATAAAGAAACATTCTTAGCCGTTTCCCCTATATATATATATGTGTGTGTGAGGGGCAGCCATCTTTATAATGTGCGCAGCCCCGTAACCGCACTACTTCTCTGATCGCAGGTTTTCCAAGATGCTGCTTGAGACAGGACAGACTGTTTTGCGATGTCCTCAAAAGGAGAATCGTGTCCCAGCTGGTCCAGGAATGGGGACCTTCTGTACCCCGAGGCAAAAGAATTCAGCGCACTCACCGTGAGCCCCCGACTACTACCATTAAATAACCACTCACTGCGACTACCAGGGGATGGTGGATTGCTCTGCTTGCGACAAGCACTGTAATTGTGAATTATAAATGTAATTGTAGTTGTAACTGTAACCCTAACAGTGTAACCCTAACATTATCTCCTTTAAGACCCCTAACCAATACATGAGCCCAGTAATGTACAAATGTAAAAGGTACACAAGGGGACAATAGAAATGCGAAACCGACCTTGGGATATATATACTTGATTTAGACGATACCTTTCTCCTAATACTTTGGTTTTATAAAAATTGTTTTGCTGTGTATTGTATTGCGTTGAACAAAGTATTTTGATTGTACATTATTATCCTTTGTTTTGTATTTATCTTTTTCTTTTTTGTGCTTTATATATATGTTTCTTTTATATTTTTGCTTTTGTCAATGTATATTTGGACAACCAATAAAAATTTATTGAACAAAGAATTCAGCGCACTCTGGTCACATTACAAGCGTCACGGAAGCCAGGAATGTGAAAAGGATAGTCTCAGTGAGAGAAAAAACAGAGCCACCGAGTCAGCAATGCAGGCACCCCACGGTCTTCAGTGAAAGGGGCATGGAAAAGGCACCGCTTGTTCAGCCTGTGTGTAGCGGTTTAGTCAACATTTTCAATAGAGCACCAACTCACTCTTCAGCTCATTCCCGACTCCAGTCCTCGTGAGCTTATAAGCTAGCAGGTATGGAGCTCGCGCTAATAGAAGCATCTGGTCTATCATTTTAATGACTAGGAACTAATTCGTTCTTTTTTAAACATATAATTATTATGAGTTTCATGTGTACATATACATATATCCGAGGCCCAGCGTAACTACAGAGAAAGATGCAAGTGGCGGTAATTGCTCAATCCTCCAACGAACGAGGCGAGCTTGTAATTTGCACACAGACCAGCGCGTCACTGCATGTAATTATTTTTTGCAATTTTATATAACACGAACTCTACCCAAAGGTATTGGAGCACTTTACATGAGCACCAGTTAACATTAAACAAGAACACATTCATCTTTGGTAGGCGGAGGGAGATTAAGTGATTTGCCCAGAATCACAGGATGTTGAGCCGACGCCGAGATTCGAACCTGGTTTCCCAGCTCCAAAGTCGGCAGCTATGGCCTCAGTTTTATAAAGGTAAATGGGTTGAGGAGGGAGAGTAGTACATGGGCTAGAAAATAACCAAGAACATTTACGGATGAAAACATCGCTAACAAACAACCACATCTCTACACTGTTTGCACATGTGGTATGTAGCACATAAGATATATGACATAGGTGACTAATATAGTATATTGGTCCTGTCCGATGCTCAAGGCTCGTCTACATTATTGGGGGCTTCATCTCCAAATATAAGAAAGATAAGACTGTCTCTAGGCAATAAGCCAATATTTCATGACTACCATAGTACATGGCAGGTGGAAGTACTGGTAGAGCAGGATAGGAATTAGGTATATTAATAAGAACTGCATGTTTGAGACACTAGCTATGGTGTGACAAATCCAGTGGATACTGTAGGGATTGTGACTCCATCGGTAACTGTACGGCCTTTTAGGCAAGGGTGCTGCAGGGCAGTACACAAACATCAAGTACTTGCCAAGGATGTCCAGCAATCATCCCAGAAGTGGAGAAGTTTGTAATAGCATGCGCCGAGAGAAAGTAAAAGGAGTGAGTAAGGACCTAACCATCCCCTCAGTGGTTTGGGCCATACATATTGTGTTCAAACTCCTATGTCTTCCCAATCCCTCTCGGAAAGGGATACAGTGTAGCATGTGATCCACGATCAGTGTTTCTCCATTCCAGTTTCCAACACAGGTCATGAGCCAGCAATTTGACGGGCCCATGTTTCCTTAGGTTCAGTACAAATCATCTAGGAACTCAAAGTAAAGGCACTTTAACTTAGACTTCCTAAGCATCCTACCATGATCATGTAATAAAGTCACCCAATCATGAGGTGTTTGATCCCGTCCCAAGAGAACCAGCCATGCGAGCTGAGCAGAGGGTAAGATTTGAAGAGATTTGAGGATAATCCCATATATCTCAGAGACTACTCCTCCGAACTGACCCCCAGATCTGCAAATACTACGTCACCAGAGAGACCATTAATTCGAATGGTTGGGCAATGTGATGCAGAGACAATGTACCAACTGATGATACCTCCAAAGATAGTGTCATGCTGGTGGAACTAAATTCGCAAAGTGTGAATTGACTTAATGTGTCCCTCTCCCTATAAATGGTAAATATGTAACAGGCGACGCTCATGTGAGTACACCCAAAAGATTGGCATTCCTGCGATCTGAACTGCAGCATTATGCCAGATTGGCACTATTTTATGGAGAAGGGAAGAGATGCCATTATCTTATGGACCAGTTGACCCACAGTTGCTGTCGCTACCAAAATCAGGTTCCTTACCACAGTCTGAATGACAGTGGCCAAATAGATGGGAAATTGCAAATTTGCTCAGGCCAATAGATGGTGTTCTAAGGATATCCACATCGGGACCTCATTTGGGTCCTCCATGTAATGAGTGAATAAGTGGAAAGCTATACTATCCGACAGCATGTAAGGCAAGTGAAGTCTTGGCTTGTTACCACTCCAGCTATATGATCTAATATCTGCATCAGACTCACTGAGTAATTATCTGGGTACTCACAAGTGTAACATGCCAAAGAGGAACTTAAACCACAGTGGCAATAGAAAATGTTTCTACTACATGAAATCTTGTTTGGTGCCAGCCATAATGATAAAAGGTTATCTTCCACCAAACTTATAAGGCCTCCATTAATGTGGACACCTAGGTTGCAAAGGCCTTCAGGCACCCACTTCATGTTGTAGCCATGCAGTCTGGCATTAGAGGCTGCCCTAGACATGGGGAGAGACTCACACTTACTCCACTTCATCTTGTAACCAGACAGGGCCTAGAAGTTATCTATGATAGATATGACTGCTAGAATGAAAGTCCTGGCGTTGACAAGTGTTGGCACTGGCCCTCTTTGCAGGGTCATCCCAGATATGTGCCTTTCTTTGCCCCAATTTTAACCTAATTTTGTTCGCTTTTAGGATTCTGTGATTATTTTCTTGCTAACCAGTGGTAATGTGGTAGTGGTAATGTGCTTATCTCCATTGAAAACATGGTAAAATTGGTTTACACCTGATTGGAACATATAATTTACTTCCAAGTCCCTAGTATATGGGACCACATGTACCCAGGCCCTGTAAATTAAATACTACTACTGGGCTGCAGCACTCATTGTGAAACTCACTACAGTAGCCTTGTAAAATGTTTCATGCCTGCCACTTCATTCCATTATGCAGTTTTTAAACTGCCATTCCGACCTGGCATAATAAACCTTTTGCCAAGCCTAAACCTTTGTTTTTAATACGTATAAGTCACTCCCAGGGTAGGCCCTAAAGACTCATAGGCAGGGTGCATGGTGTTTAATAAGTGGGGCATCTGTATTTACATGTCCTGGCAGTGAAAAACTCCTAAAGTCGTTTTTCACTGTTGTAAGACTATCTCTCCCATACACTAAAACTGGGAGTCCTTATTATACTCA
Source organism: Calotriton arnoldi (assembly GCA_963921515.1). NCBI lineage: Eukaryota > Metazoa > Chordata > Amphibia > Caudata > Salamandridae > Calotriton > Calotriton arnoldi. The sequence continues at coordinate 839,869 of CAWUFW010003029.1, forward strand.
ATAAGTGATATTTGCAGATTGGAAACAAATAGAGGAATTCTTTTCCCACTCAAATGAATTGTAATTTAAAATCCTCTTTAATGGTAAAGTCATTTTTAGGTTTAGCCTGCACAGCGCTTGTGCTGTGCGTTGAAATCTCTTGTATTTAATGTATCTTAAAAGGGGCTCTTATTAGTTCCCATAGCTGAATTACTGTGTTCATTCACTGTTGTGTGGAACTTTGTTATTGTTAACTTCCCTGGCTGAATGCATTTAAAGCTGTTCACACTGTTTAAGCCCCTTTCACTGTTAAGATAAGATCTCTTCCCAGGGAAAAGGCAGACAGCTTCTAACAGTATGTTGGAATGCTTGTTTTCTATTACTTAGTTGTGTAAAACATATGCTTTAGCCTTAGAACGTTTATGGCATTTCCTATTCATGCCTCAGTATATTTCTTTGCACTTTGTAGGCGTTATCAGATTGATTTTTTCAAATTTATCTATTTGGTCATTATGATCAAATTCTAAATGTTGTAATAAACATTGCACGTTAAAAATAAAGTTAAAATACAAGAGCTATATTTTACTACTGAACAGGCAGACACAAGTGCAGTTACGTTGCAGACAAGAGGGTCATGATTTCAATGATGCAGCAGTTGCAGTGGCACCAGGCCCTAAAGTTGTCAGAACTCCTCTAAACACCTAATATTGCTAAATCTTACTACTATACTATACTATTCTATACTATACTATACAGGCAGTCACAACTGCAGTTACCTTGCAGTTTAAAGGGGCTTGGTTTAAATGTTGCAGCAGGTGCAGTGTCACCGGGGCCAAACGTTGTCATAACTCCACTAAACACCAAATATTGCTATATTTTACTACTACCAACAGGCAGTCACAAGTGCAGCTATCTTGCAGGCAACAGAGTCATTATTTGAATGGTGCAACAGGTGCAGTGGCACTGGGCACAAAAGTTATAAGACCTCCTCTAAACACCTTATCTTGCTATATTCTACAACTAAACAGGCACTCACAAGTGCTATTATCTATCAAGCCCTGGGGTCATGATCTGAATGGTGCAGCAGGTACAGTGGCACCGGGCCAAAAAGTTGTCAGAACTCCTCTGAATACCTAATAGTGCTATATTTTACTACTAAACAGGCAGTTACCTTTCATTTGTAAGGGGCTTTATTTAACTGGTGCAGTCGCACCGGGGCCAAAAGTTGTCATAACTCCACTATACACCAAATATTGCTATGTTTTACTGCTAAACGGGCAGTCACAAGTGCTACTAAACAGGCAGTCACAAGTGCAGTTATCTTGCAGGCAACAGGGTCATTATTTAAATGGTGCAGGAGGTGCAGTGGAGCCGGGTTCAAAAGTTGTCAGAACTCCTCTAAACACCTAATATTGCTATATTTTACTGCTAAACGGGCAGTCACAAGTGCTACTAAACAGGCAGTCACAAGTGCAGTTATCTTGCAGGCAACAGGGTCATTATTTAAATGGTGCAGGAGGTGCAGTGGAGCCGGGTTCAAAAGTTGTCAGAACTCCTCTAAACACCTAATATTGCTATATTTTACTACTATACAGGCAGTCACAATTGCAGTTACCTTACAGTTAAAAGGGGCTTGATTTAAATTGTGCAGCTCAAGCGCTAGAGTCATGATTTCAATAGTGACACAGGTGCAGTGGCACAAGGACCAAAAACAATACATTTTCATTCCGATATACAAAAAAGGGGACGCCTCTGCACCTGCCAATTACCGACCAATTTCTTTGCTCGATAGTTCGGCCAAACTAATGGGTCGCTTATTGCTAAATAAATTAGAAATATGGGGAAAGGAAAGGGCCATCTTGTCGGAAGTCCAGTATGGGTTTAGACAGGGTAGGGGAACACTGGATCAGTGCCTAAATTTGACTCTTACAATTGGTAAATATACAAGAGCAAAAAATACTCCAATTTATTTGGCATTTATGGACTTATCTAAGGCGTTCGATTGCGTGTCGATAGTAAGCTATGGGAAATCCTAAAGGAGATGGGAGTGTACAATGGTATAGTAAAGTTTATTAGGGAGCTGTATGCGGGTGTCTCCGCTATGTTACGATATGGGAGAAATGGTAAATGCACCAAACCTTTCAAAATCGAGAGGGGTGTCAGGCAAGGTTGTGTCCTGGCCCCCTTCCTGTTTGCGCTCTATGCTAATAGATTAAGTAAAGCTTTGATTGAGACCACGAAAGACACCCCGCTAGTCTCGTCCCCTGCCCTGCCGATCCTGCTTTACACAGACGATGCCGTATTATTAGCAAGGACTCCAATGGCATTACAAAATCTTATCTCTCAGTATACTGATTTTATGCTTAACCTGGATCTGCTAGTTAATAAAGACAAATCCTACGTAATGTCAATAGGCCAGGACAAAAAGAAGAAACTGAGATTTAATCTAGGTGGGGGAATAATAGATCAGGTACATCATTTTAACTATTTAGGGGTTGTCTTTGACAACAAACTATCATGGAAGGAGATGCTGCAAAATAGAACTAATTCAATGATCCAAAGTATCGCAGTTTTATTTAGGCTTTCTTAAAAACTAGGCCATAAGCCAATATCGGAAATGTTCACAATTTACAAGGCAAAAATGCTCTCAATGGCCACTTATGGGGCAGCATTATGGGGTATCACTGACGTAACTACCCTCCAAGTACAAGAAGACAAATTCATAAAAAGATTATTGTCAATCCCACATTCAACCAACAATTTTATAGCCCACAAAGAAGCTGGCATGTCATTTATTACAGATGCTATTAGATTAGCTCCACTTGTTCTTTGATTACCCATCTGGAAAAGGGAAACAGTGGGTTTGAATAAAAAAATTATCAAAGATATTTTACCCTTGGATTTTGCGTACAGAATCCTGTGGATTAACTACATTAGAGAAAATTTCACTTCTTTGGGTCTTGGTTTTTTGTTTGATACCCCGTCTCTTTGCAAACATTTCCCTAAACCAAGACTAAAGACGAACTTTTTAAACCAAGTTACGCAGGATAGATGGAATACTCACAAAGGGAAACAATCCGTAAAGTTCTAAGAATCCTTACCACAGATAGTAAATCATTTTCATTCTTACTTACAGATAGCGGAGAATAACCAGCATCGATTCATTCTGACAAGATTCAGACTGAACCTTATCCTCTTAATGCTTGGTTACCCAAATAATCAATTTGTCCTTAGGAACCTACCTTTCTGTCCTTGCGACAACAAGTCAGCTCAAACGACGTCACACTTCCTCCTCTTTTGCACATTTTATTTAAAAGAGAGGAAGGGTTTTATCGTCCCGCTTTTAAGAAAATTCTCAACACGAACAGTAACTGCAGCCCTCACTATATTCTATTCTTTAGATACCCCATTGGTTTGCTTTGCACTAGCTTCCTTTTTATTGGCTGCTTTGAGAACTCGTAAGGCCCCTTGCACTTTATCTATAGCACTTTAAATAACTATTTGCTGATGCCACAGCTCGACTGTTAAACATATCTGTGTCTGTATTTTTAGTTAACACTTCAGTGTAATGGTTATCATTCAGAACTTTGCACCGTACTCTCTCTTTTAAATTTTTTTTTGTATTGATCGCTTGTTGTTTTTAATGCAGTCCTTTTTAAATGTCATCTTTTTAACCTGTGTACTTTTATGCAATTCATTCGAACTGCGAAATAAACTTTATAAAGTTAAAAGCTATATTTTACTACTATACAGGCAGTCACAATTGCAGTTACCTTACAGTTAAAAGGGGCTTGATTTAAATTGTGCAGCTATCTAGCAAGCACTAGAGTCATGATTTCAATAGTGAAGCAGGTGCAGTGGCACAAGGACCAAAAACTCCAATCACCCCACTAAAAGCCTAATATTGCCATATTTTATTCCTGAACAGGCAACCACAAGTGCAGTTACCTTGCAGACAACAGGGTCATGATTTGAATAGTGCAGCAGGTGCAGTAGCACCGGGCCCAAAATTTGTTAGAACTCTTCCTAACACCTAATATTGCTATATTTTACTACTATACAGGCAGACACATTTATAGTTATCTTCCAGTTAAAAGTGGCTTGATTTGAATGGTACAGCAAGTGCAGTGGCACTAGGGCCCAAAGCTCTACGAACACCTCTAAACACCAAATATTGCAATATTTTACTAGTAAACAGGCAGTCACAAGTGCAGTTACTTACAGGCAAAAGGGTCATAATTTGAAAGGTGCAGAAGGTGCAGTGGCACCGGGGCCAAAAGTTGTCATAACTTCTCTAAACACCAAATATTGCTATATTGTACTACTAAACAGGCAGTCACAAATGCAGTTATCTTCCAGGCATTAGGGGTATGATTTGGATGGTGCAGAAGGTGCAGTGGCACCAGGCCCAAAAGTTGTCAGAACTCCTCTAAACACATAATATTGTTATTACATCAATTAATTCTATTATTTCCCTCTTTCGTTTCATTTTTCTAAATTGTGCTATTACTTACCCACACTATACCACTAGTAACAGTACAATATATTGCCTTTTTGTACATAAACAAGTCATAACACTTTAAAAGACTTTCTGTAACTTATATTGTACAACTACCTAGCAAGCTACAGCTCACAACAAAAAACAGCTTATTATTAATCGCATAGGCGAAACCTAATGCATTTACCAATGCTTGTTTAAGTTACTATTCCGAAAATGCCACTTTTAGAAAGTTAAATATAAGCAAAAGGGGTAGGCCCTGTACCACACAGCTAGATTGGGCCAGTAAATATATAAGAAAAAGAAGTACCTAGCTGTCCATTTAATGTGCTGTCAACTGTTTAACAGACTAAGATCAAAATCTTTAGTAAGATGATGTAATCATTTAATCATTATGGATTTTCCTCATTAATATTTTCATTAACATATTATACAAGAAGAGAAGGACAACACTTCACAATTTACACAAATTCACAATTTAAACACAAACAAGTGAAAACAACAAATACAATTGGGACACAATTCATAAATGATTTCACAAAATAACAATTTGATGTATTGGAAACAACCAAACTTAAGCACATTCAAATAAATTAAACTGCTGGCAGTCAGCAACAAAGAATTGCTAAGGTAACCCTATAGGACTAACTCAGGGTACCATCCAACGGGGATATTTTCAATTCCAGCAAAAGAGAATGAACAAAGTTTAACACTAATTTCTTCAGTTGCTATACAATTTATAAAGCTAGCTGATCCCCTATTGGTCCAAATGATGCCAACGCGTTTGAAGCCCTTTTCAATTAAAGGGCTTCTCTTCAGGGCTGTGACTGGGTTCTGTGAAACCAAAAGAATACCTTGTTTAGGAGGATTATTTAACCAAAACGATTACCCATAGTCCCTCCTTTTCTGTGTGTTTAACAAATCCCTTTTACCTGTTTATCAGTTCAAAACAATGCTCATCAACTATGTTAGAGGCCCAATAAATTCATGTAGTAGACTTATTCGTAAAAATGTCCGCAGCATTCAAGGTGCGTTAAATATGGCAGGAGTTGTTGTCTGAAACAAGCAACAACAGACAATACCCAAATTTTACTCTCTTTATCCAATAAAGTTGTTTGTTATGTACTACGAAAGTTTGAAATAAATAGCACTTACATAGAAGGACAAGATTCTGTGCCTTCATTTTAATGCCGGTAATGCACTGGAGTTGTTTTATTGCTGAAAGCAGCCGAGGCTTAACTGCTATTTCAATCTAGAAAAAAGGTTTGGAATTTTAGAAAGTTGGCATTTTTCTGCCCTATACCATCGTACCTTTCTGACTGTGTCCCGGGACAAGTGACTGTGAATAGCTCTCCCATGGTGTTTTGTGTATTCCTTCCACACATGGAAACTAAAGAGGCCTTCATGTAACCACACTAGTACAGAGTAGGTTTAGTGGTTTATTAAGGCTACATGATAAAGGGAGACGGACAGGACCGACTCCAACAACAGCTTCAGTAAACTGACTCCTCTCAACAGTGTTGCTAGGAGCTACATAACATTCTTAGAACAATGAGCAAAGCAACATTCAGAACTACATAACACATAAGATATTACATATCTTCCCTTCTTCTAAAAAAACCAAAAAAAAAACCAAAAAATATATAATTAAGATCTATACCTAGCAGGTTTAACAATGGACCTGGAACTTCGTCGAACCTTGATCTTGTGATTAAGAGAAACTTCAGAACCTTGACCAGAAGGAGAGGAAAATTTGGTACGCACCTTAACAACTCTGTTGAGGTTCCACCAATGACCACCCTTGACTTTGACAGCATTACCAACAATTTTGATGACTTCAACAGGCTCACCAAATTTGCTGTCACCCTTTCTAACATGCACAGGCGATTTAATTTTGACCATGTCACCTACTTCAAGAGTAGAAACTTTAACAGTTTTTTTCTCATCATACGTCATTTTTTGTTTGGATTGTGACTCCGACATGTTTTCCATAACAGTAGACATCAACTTAGACATATCAGAAACTGATTTCACCCATTTAGTCATCCAACCAGGCCTAAAATTGGTATTGGCTTTTCTCCCTCTTACCAACTGGAAAGGACAAATCTTTGTAGAAGTGTGAGGTGTCGTTCTATAAAACCATATCATACTGTTAAGAGCCTTTTGAACATCATAGTTACCTGCCCTTGCCCATCTTACACACTCACCAATTACTCGATTCATCCTTTCCACAAGGCCATTGGACTGGGGATGATATAAGGAACTTTTGAAGTGCTTGACTCCAGATTCTAAAAGAAAAGTTTGAAATTCATGACTAACAAATTGCGTGTCATTGTCCGAGACCAAAATGTCCGGACAACCTTCTCTCAGCCAGACTTCTCTCAAGAATTGAATAATACATTTGGTGGTGGCTTCTTTGACCAGTATGACTTCAGGCCATTTGGATGCATAATCCATCAGGACTAAAATAAAACGGCAACCACCTTGAAGACAATCATAAGGCCCCATGACTTCTTTGCCAAGTTTCAACCAGGGCCCCTGTGGACACTCAATAGGCATCATAGGAGGAACAGATACTTTGAGACTTTTATCAGCTGCCCCACAAATACAACAACCAGAAACCATATCCTCAATTTCGTTATCCATTCTTGGCCACCAGTAAATGTCACGAATGCGACGCTTCGTGAGAGTACATCCAAGATGACCCTCGTGAGCTCTCTGTATAATTATATTTCGAAAAGAACCTGGTGGTACAAACTTATCCCCTCTGAGGAGCAAACCTCCTTCATCTTGCACCTTCCAAAATGGTTGAATTAGGGCTGAAACAGCCTTTTCGTTAGGCCAGCCACCTGTCACATGACTGCAAACTTCTTGAAGTACAGAATCTGTCTCTACAGCTCGCAACCATTCATTCTCCGAGCACAAATTCATGGTGGTATTTCCAAAACTGCCACCAAACAATCATCACAATCTTCGCTAGAGAACTCGTCCCAGTTAAGGTCTTCAGGATCATCTGATTTAACAGGGAAACGGGACAAAAAATCAGCTCGTCCATTGCTTCCTCCTGAAATATGTTTGATATCAAACTGATACTGAAGAAGCTTAGAGACCATTCGTAGAATCCTCGGAGTGGAGCATTTACTCACAACACCACTTAGGATGTTGACCAAAGGTTTATGGTCAGTTTGTAGCAAAAAACGTTTGCCCCAAATATAAGAGCGAAACTTTTTGATAGCCCAAGTGCAGGCCAACAATTCCCTCTCTATGACAGAGTACTGAAGCTCAGCTGACCTCAGAACTCTTGATGCAAAACAGACAGTGTTTTCTATCCCATTATCTGACTGGGTCAACATGGCCCCTAAACCTACTTGACTTGCGTCAACAGTGACACAGCAGGGTAAATTGGAATCAAAAGGTTTCAGTGCCGAACCACATTTCAAAGCATTTTTGATAGCCCCAAAAGCAGCATTACAATCACCACACCACTCAAACTTCACTCCCTTCTTGAGGAGGTTACTAATCCGTCTCACAATAGAAGCAAAGTTAGGAACAAATCTCGAATAATATTCACACAACCCGAGCAATGATTTGACTCCTGACTTGTCTTTAGGTGCTGGGGCATCTATGATAGCTGTCAACAAACCAGGTTTACGGCTAATACCATCCTTTGAAATAACATGACCTAAGTATTCAACCTTGGGGCGTAAAAACTCACACTTCTCTTCCTTTAGCACTACCCCATATTTTTTAAATAGAGAAAGGACTTTATCTAGTATATTGTTGTGAGAAACAATGTCTTTTCCGAAAACCAAAACATCATCTTGAAAGATTAAGACTCCATTCACTTCCTTGAGAATATTAGCCATGATCCTTTGGAATACTGAGGCTGCTGATGCAAGCTCGAAAGGCATGCGGCAATAACGGAAAGTGCCTAATGGAGAAATAAAAGCGGTCAAGTGTCGAGATTCGGGATCCAGTTCCACCTGGTGATATGCACTGGCTAGATCTAACTTTGTGAAATAGCAAGCACCTTTAGTCGAAGCAAGAAGGTCACTTATTCTAGGCAAGGGGTGTGAGTCTATCCAGATTTCTTTATTGAGGGATCTCAAATCCACACAGACTCTAAGGTCCCCTCCCCTTTTTCTTGCGACAACTAAAGGGGAAAGCCACAGAGAGGACTCTGTTGGTTCAATGATTCCCTTAGAGCAGAGGGCTTTGAGTTCTTTGTCGAGATCATCTCTAACACTGAACGGTACTCCTCTGAGCTTGTGTTTTACTGATACAGCTCCATCCTTTACAATTATTTTATTCTTGAACCCTTTTATTTACCCTAGAACTTTTCCAAAAACATCAGGGAATTTGTCTTTCCACTTTTGACTCACCTCTTCATTCCCAACCACAAGGACCTGTTCTTTGGTCCCTGGTTTAAGGATCATGCCAAAGAGGCCTTGGTGAAACCACCCCAAAATATTAAGGCCTTTAACAGCAACGTACACCTTCCCCCTTATCCTCCTATCCTTAAATTTAAGTTCATCCTCAAAAAACCCTAACAATTCAATTCTTTGTTCCTCATACGACACAGGTGACCTATCAGGAGAAGACAGAGTGATTGAACCTTTCCAAACTTCTTCAAATAACTTTTGTGTGATCATTGTTATTTTGGCTCCAGAATCTACTAACAATAATTTTGTAGTAACCACACTAGTACAGAGTAGGTTTAGTGGTTTATTAAGGCTACATGGTAAAGGGAGACGGACAGGACCGACTCCAACAACAGCTTCAGTAAACTGACTCCTCTCAACAGTGTTGCTAGGAGCTACATAACATTCTTAGAACAATGAGCAAAGCAACATTCAGAACTACATAACACATAAGATATTACAATGTGGAGGGAGAGGGCCTTCATCACAGGCGCAGTATCCAGCGCAGTATCCCCAGTGCTCTTTTGTGCCAGGAACACAGTTATGTCTTCTTAATGTCAGGTCCCTACTCCAGAGGCAGCTCAGCGAGCCAAGATCGTCCCAAGTAAAGTTGTCCCTGTAATTTTTTTTGCATGACTGAGGGGTTGGGGTAAGGTAAAGTATGAATCCACGATCTAGTTCCTGTGGCACCAGCAATTCACTCTGGGGTCAAAGCTTCGCTGCATCAGATCCTGCATAGCTCCGCCGGGTGACCGTAGCCCCCAGGGCCGGACTGGTAGTCGTGGGCACCGGGCGTTTCCCGGGTGGGCCGGAGGGGTGTTGGCCGGTTTATCATCCCCCTGTAACAAAAGCAGGAACGGTGCTTCTTACTAGCACCCCCTGATCTGAAGGCAGGTTGAACAGCAAACTGCCAGGGCTGGTTGTTGTTCCCAGTCCTGCCCTGGTAGCACCGGTCAACTCCCCACCATCGAGGCACACATCAACGATGCCAGCCCTTCTCTGAAAGAGCAGTGCAGCTCTCCTCCCTGCGTCATGAGCTGATGCTGTGCTGTCATTTGACCAAGGCAATAGATGAAAGCGCCACTCAGTGTAGCATGGAATGGTAGTCCTGCGCGCTAAACTCTAGTCCCAAAAGGGTTTTTGGGATGCTGATACAGGGCGGGGGATCTGGTGTCTCTGTCAGAATCTAGCAGGGAGCAACCATCTTGGCTGACTTCTAGCTCCGCCTCACTGAGAGATTAATTGTAAAATAACAACAAAATACAGGGTAAGTGGGTTATACTCATCTCTGAAACGTATGTGTGATCTGCAGGTAATAGGTTCCTTAGACCTTCAGAGGGCCGTTAAGGTGGAGAATCGTAACTCTAGTTATGTATAGTGCTATAAAAGTCACAAGTTTGTCTTCTTATTTCTGTTCTTGTCATCACCATCATAGATTGTTGCATGTTGAGGATGTATTTGGATGAAGACACAGTCAGTGGTTTTCAACACTTTCTAACTTGTGGCCACCCTTTTTACTTGTGCTCAGCCAGTGGTAGACTTCAGAATGTAAATTGACTTCCAAAGAAGTAAAAAATAAAATCACATCTATTGCATAAATCTTTGCTATACATGTGGGCAGAAATATGCATCATTTCGTAAGCCTGAGCCAGTGACAATGACTGAAGGTGTTGTTTTCTGTTGAGCAGCTGTTCTCACAACAAACCTCTTTCTTAAAATAGTGTTTGAACAGTTTTTTTTCTTCTTACTATTGTTATGTGCCTATAAATGTATATTGCAATTAAATTTTCTATCACCGCCCCTTCACTTAAACGAACAAAGTCAATTACCTGGCTGTCTCCTCACAATTCTTCTCTTTAACGGCATTAATTGATTTGTTGCACTTTCAATATACTTTTTACAATTTATTTTTCATTCAATGCCAATCCTCTCTCGGAGGAAAACTAAATATTCTTCCTTGCCCTTATTTATATCAGCCTTCCTTAATTTGTCCACCACAATTGCGTTCAGCACCAGCAGTACATCCTAGCTCACCTTTCCTACTCCCGTTTTCTTCTGGCCTTGCACAGGCTTCCGTACTATAAATGTTCTTTCCTGGCTTTCCCCATCCAGATCCTCTTTGTATTGTGGTCAAATGTGTCCACCTCAAAACTGCATGCTGCCCCTATCTGACACTGCTGTTGGTCATATTGCCAACACAACACTTAACTCATAAGCCAGCCCTGCCAATTTTCGCAGGGCCATGATTAATAAGCTGCTTCAGTCCAGGTTTCAGCTTTGAATTCTGAGACTTCGAGGCTTGTTTATTCTGTTATAAAACCAGGACTACAAGTCCCAGAATTCAAAACAAAAAACTTGGACTAGAGAAGCTCATCAAGCATGGACCTGGGAAACTTGGCACTTATGGCAGACAATCTGCCGTTCTTTTTTTCGGTGGCCCATGGCACAGACAGGCTAGGCCCAGGCACTGCAGAGCTCTGTTTGGTATCCATCTACAGCTCAAAATGTCCTCTCCGAACTGAACTCCAGATGCTGTTCCTCATATCTTCGGAACATCTCATCATAATATAACCAAATATTGCTGTCTCTGTTCCAGTCACATTATTGGCAAACATCCTCGACCTCTTTCTGCCACCCATATGCTAAAGCCATTTTTCATAAAATTTGGAAAGCTACAGTGAGAACAGAGCTATCATTTTCGAAAGCACCTGGAACCAAATTTTTTATGAGAGTTCTCAGTATCAATCCATATGACTCTAAATTCAATTGTACTCTTTATTTCTGGGTCAGCACCAAAGTGTCCAAGAAGGTACCCTAGAGTGACACCAAGAAGGGTGGTTCAGGTTCCCCCCAGCTGAGTGGGGAGTTGGGGGGGGGTTAAAGATGACATAAACAAGTCCCAAAATAAGGTGGGGGGAAAGGGTGTCCATGCTCCTTCTGAGAAACAGGGAGGAGGTTCTGGTGAGCGGTGGGCCCTCTTTAATGGTAAAGTCTGATTTTAAGTCACAATTCTGGAAATGCCACTTTTAGAAAGTTTTCTCATTCTAACAATATGGTGCCTGCAGCCCATGTCATGGTTCACATGACTGTGAATAGAGTAGCTGTTGGCCTTTGTGTATTCCTCACAGATAGTGAGATAAAGGGGGACTAGGTGTTGAAGCTGTTCCCTGCCCCCTAGCATTTCAAAGGGACTGCCTCCAGCACACTCAGAAAGAACATGACACCAACCTATTGTCACTCTAGACCTCTTGAAACCTGGGGAGGGGAGAATGGAAATGTACAGAACTAGATGTGGAGAGAAGTCTTGGCATTTCGCCTACTTCAAATACTCTCAGGCCTGTCTTGTTTCTCAGAGGACTGCCCTGCTCCTACTAGAGGAATGTCCTGCTACTTGAGGCCTGCCTTGGTCCTCAGAAGACTGCCCTCCTGTTTGAGGCCTGCCTTGCTGTTGAAGGCAAGAGGACCAACTTCTTGTTCTCAGTAAGACCTAAATGACCCCAAGTGTAAGTTGACTGACCTCCAGTTCTGAGCTACAGCGATGCAACAAGCTCCAGAGGCCTCCCTGCAGCTGCCCAGCTGACCTGCAGCAACTGGACCTGCCTGGACCTGCAACTGGACCTGCCTGGCCCTGTCGGCCTTTGCCTGATCCCAAAGAGGTGCATCCCCAGCTTTCTGACCTCCCGGTTCTGCCTCTGTTTTTGCTAGTTTAATGTCTCTGCGCACTTTCTCACTGCTGTTCAGTGCCCCTGTTGTGAATAGTGTTATGGATTGGTGTTTCCATGATTGGCATATTTTATTTACTAGTAAGTCCCTAGTAAAGTGCACTGAGGGTGCAAGGGCCTGTAAATCAAATGCTGCTAGTGGGCCTATTGGAGTAGAGTGCTACCTTGTTCTGATCCATTAAGTCAGACAAAGCCGCCTCTCTTTTTTCTTTTAATCAGGTAGTAACGAGAGCCAAATAAATTATATTGGTTACCTAACCTGTTTTACCTTCACTTTCACACACACCTACACTTTCTAGGCCCCTCACTCACACCTCACTAAATGGCAAGGAACAAAAGATCTCCGCCAAAGAGCCCCTCATTGGGTGCCCGTTGGGTATTGCAGCGCCAACCCAATGAGGAGCAGGCCCAATGATGAAGCAAGACACCTAGCTGGCTGGGTGTGTGAGGGCCCTAGTACCGAAGAAGGGAATTCCCCTTCCGGACCCACATTATTGGTTTAAGGTGTCGGGTATAATTGTCCTCCCGGTATGCATTCTTATATATCTCTCTCTTTACTTATCAAGTTAACCCTTGAGGAACAGCATACCTTTCTTTGGATTGAATCTTGGGGGCCTGTATGCTGGACCTCTCCAAAAGCCCTAAGTCTCTCCCTTTGTTGATTATATTATGCACGGGTCACCCCTGTGGGACTCCAATACAGGTTACCAGAGACGCTAATTGCCTCTTCTCGCCCATATTTTATTACAAGGCTACCAGTGACGCGAATGGCCTCTCCTGGCCTAACCTTTTTTAATTCTTGCATTAGAACTTTTCTTAATGCTTTTGATTCCGTGTACATTGCTCTGGAGAAGAGTTGTATACTCACCATTCCCTACGAATGCTATTAAGTGAGTGCCCTTTCATCCCTCGAGATGAGCGTGAACCTTAGGAACACCCTTTATTAGCACGCGGCACCTGATGTAATGTGTTTTTAATACAACTGGATATTTCACTGACCACTACGAACTGATGAATTTTTCAGTGATTCATGTAACTTAAGGGGATTTGGGGAATGACTTGCGGTACTTCTATGCACATTTTAATATGGCCGCTGTTTTTGATACCCTGAGGAAGTCACCCTTTTCAACCAAGACAGGTTAGCACTCTAGGTACAACCATTCTAGACGCAAGCGACGCATGTGACGTCACTTCCGGGATCTTGGTCCCGCACTCATTGGGGCCAGTATATTTTCATGTGAGAGATGTCTTTCGCCATCACCCGGCTCCGACGGGGATGGGTAGGTCGTAAGTACTTCGACACCAATTTTTGGGTAAGTAGGACTTGAGGGACACTTAGCAACGACTAGTGGAACTGCAGCTTGATGTAATATTTTCAATGCTTTTGCATTTGACTCGTGAGGGACACCAAGTAACGACTAGTTGAACCGCAACTCTTTGTAGAATTATTTTGATATTGGATACTATAATATTCACTGCCCACTGCTAATCTCGTCCCATAATGCTTTGCAGGGCCTTTGGTTGGGATTGTATTTTTGCCCATAACTGTGCTTGGGGTGGTCCTAAAAGGATGGGACCACCACCCCAAAATCATCACCTCTCTCACTGCTTGCTAAATTTTTATTTTCACCCCAAGCATAACTGTGCTTGGGGTGGTCCTAAAAAGATGGGACCACCATCCCAAAATCATCACCTCTCTCACTGCTTGCTAAATTTTTATTTTCACTTTTGTGAAATGACTATATGCATTTTAGCATGTAAAGACAGAGATACTTGTTATTTTGCCAAAAGTATATGAGGTTTCTGTTTTATTAATTGTGAGTCCCACGGAACGGAGCGAAGTTGTGGAATTCACTGAGTTTTTGTTCAACTTCGTGGAATTCCGTGTAGTGGCACTCCGCAAATTATGCCCACCCTTAGAGGAGATTTCTTTGCACCTGAATGGGCCTGGTCTGCCTTACACAATGCTGTCTCCACCTCCTTCTGGGAAGCTGGGCCAGAGAGGACAGAGCTGGTTTGAACTGAGCACAGAGCCTCTCTGCCTGAGAGAACAAAGAGAAACTGAGTATAAATATTGGGGCCCAAATCCTAGAACTTTAGAACTCGCTGGAATCAAGGAACCTGCCAAGAAGAAGAGCTGGAGGAACTGCTGGGAGGAGTACTGCCCCTTTGCTGTGTTGTTGCTTGCTGGGTTGGCTTGCAGGTGCTGCTTCTGCCTTGGGCAGTCAAAAGACTGGACTGAACTTTCTTTACTTGTGCTGAGTATCTCCAAGGGCATGAAACCGAGCTTACCTCCTGTTCTGAAGTCTCAGGGACTGCAAAGACTTCACTGACCTCTGGGTACCGCTTCTGGAACCGCAGTTTCAGTTGCCACAGAGGGGGGAAAGCAGCCGACTCCGTCACTGAGTCCGTTGCCGGCTCCGTGTCCTGAAGGCACCGCAGAGGGCACCGTCCGCATCTCACACTGCAACTGTGGTCTTACTGATGACGACCACCGACGCCTTTGCTGCCACCGAGCCGCTGCTTGCACGTGACCTGTGGGCACTGCACTCCACACCGCACCGCCTTGCTTCACTTCACCGACACCATCGCTGCACACTGACCGTGACTTTCATGACCGCATCCTTGCCTGGGGGCACAGTTCGTAAGTCTCACGGCGCACTGCCCCTTCCCACACCACAGTCCAGACTGATCGACGCCAGCTCCCCGCAACCGACTCTGTCGCCTGCACCATGATCTGTCAGCACCGTAATGAGCACCGCCTTCACTCCGCACTGCAGCCCTGGTCTCACCAACGCCGCTGGCCAACCGTTACCAAGCTGCTGCCTGCACCATGACTTGAGGGCACCATGCACCACACCACTCTGCTTCACACCACAACCGCGATGGTTGCCACGACCGGCCCGCACCAACATGATCGGCTGCAACACAAAAGGTACTGTTTACGAGTCTGCTGACAACCCCGACCAATGCGGTCAGACGAAACTGTTGGATTCTGTTGTTTTCAGTGCCGCGGTAGCAGTATTCTTGAAAGTGCATATTTTTAAGTACTGTATTTTGGATATTTATCGTTTTGCTCTTGTTTTGGATATATAAAAATATTGGATATTTTTCTAAACTGGTGTGGGGTCCTTTTGTAGTGTTTTCACTGTATTACTGTTGGTTATGTGCAAATGCTTTACACACTGCCTCTGAGATAAGCCTGACTGCCTGTGCCAAGCTACCAAGGGGGTGAGCAGGGGATCCTTTAGGAGTGTAACTCCCTTACACTGACTAGGAAGAAGGGTTCCAACTTAGACAAAGGTACCTACCTCTGCCAACTAGAGACCCCCATTTCTAACAGCCTTCTTTTCATGAGGATGAGGAGCACAAGATCTTAAGCCTATTAAAAGTGCCTGACCCACTAACACATCAGAGTAGTACCTTGATACATATTCAGAATACTGGAGTTACATAAAACGTAAATATACTGATCATGTTATCTTTATATAAATATTTGATTTATTTTACTTATTGTAACACTGCTTTAATATTATATTTGTTGTCAGTGATAAGCTTTACCTGAAATAGATGTTCTAGCCCACCTCACCCTCCAAGATTAAGCGTTGACTGTTGGACTTTGAACACCTGAAAGTCACAGCCTCTAGAGGCACTTGGACGTTGAGTTAGCTCCCAGTAGCATCTGGATTCTGAGTATCAAAGAACTGCAGCAATACTTTTCACAAGACTTGCCTAACTACTCTTGGGTCCTTCAAGCCCCTGATTACTAGCTTCAGAGCCACCATGTTAGTTACTCTCTCCCTTACATTAAGTTATATCTCTCTAATTAGCATTTTAAAATCTAGCCATGTTAATATTTGGCGCACCATGACAATTACTACATTTCTTAGACAACTTGCCTCAAAGTCCTCTAAAGAAATGTGTTTTTGGCTTACCTGGAATGCCTATATAATGTCAAAAGTGTAGGTCTTAGGTGCCTTGACGTTTGAGCATTGACTGCTGTAAATGAGATTGGAACCCACTACATTTTCTATTGACTGGCTCTGTCCATGCTCCCTCCAACACACTCCCTAAAATACCACAACCTAGAAGGAATTCTTAACAGAACTGTCTGTCACTCAGGTCAACATATCACTATAAATGCCTTCTATCACACGGGCAACATCCATGGAATCCAATTTTTTCAATTTCTTTGGAAACTGATATGCTTTTCCTCGCAATGGTCATCTTTCATAAGGACAACTGTATTGACGTTCACAGGGTTCTTGACAGCAACACTGTGTCTATTCTCCACTAAATTCAAGTTCATGTATCTCACTTCATCCTAGAACTGAACAGAGGGACCACATCTCACCCACTACAAGGTCTCTCCAGTAACTTCAAATCAAGTAAGTCAATTTAAGTACTTCTGCCAATTGAACAGGTTTCTGCAAGATTGGATCTCCCAGATTCTTAAGAAACAAATGCAGTATATGAAGTAAACACTAAGGGCCCGATTATGAGTTTGGCAGTGTGGGAGTGGGCCATCACACCACCGCCAAACAGGGCCTCTACCCACCTGCCAGATTGCGAGTGAAATCGATGTCTGGTGGGTGGGCGGTGTGGCGGTCCCACGGCGGTGCAGTAAAAAGGCTGAAATGTGAGCCTTAATGCTGCACTGCCACGGGTTTGCCACAGCACGTTCCAGCACGGCATGGACTGTGAAGTCCATGCTGTGCTGGAACTGGAAGTGCATACATACAGGGGGGCACAACATGTGCCTCTGCATGCACCAACATGCATGGAGCAAAGGGGGCCTTGTAGGGCCCCCTTTGTTTCCTAACCGCCAGCAGTTTCATGGAATAAGAACCTCCATGAGACTGCTGGCGGTCAGGAAACTCGTAGTATGCATCATGGCGGCTGCAGCGGCACCGCCAGCATATTGTGAGCCCCTGACCGCCACACCACCACCAGGGAGCGCGGTTCCCTGGCAGTTACGGTGGTCCAATGGTGGTCCGACCGCTTAAGTTGTTATAAGGTGGTCAGACCACCGGTATGGTGGTGGACGGACAACTACCACCATGCCACCATGAGTTTGGCGGTCCACAGACCGCCAAACTCATAATCAGGCCCAAAGTGCTTTATGCGTGATGTTGTATAGTAATTGTTATGGGTTTAGAATATTATATGTTTATTTGCTTTTATGCCCTGATGGTCAAAATAAACGTTATTAATGAGTGAATGGCTGAGTGATAAAAACAGTGAGCAATCATTCTAGGTTAAGTAAAAGCTACTGACATAAATGATTTTGTAGGTAAAATGTGAGAAGACTGACATCCATTGGTTACGACGAACCCCCTACATCCTCCACAACACTACTTCATGCAGGTACAATAGACACAGCAGTATACCTAACCACCCTGCACTGTTCGTGTGCTTTATGCAGGAGGTTGGCTCAGTGAGCTGAGCTCTCACCACTGTAAATCCAGTGTTCTAGTGATCATGGAGTCGAATCATGTGAAGGAAGACTCTGATCGCCAATTTCCTGAGTTTGATAAATTGAGTACCATAAATTAAGTAATAGAAACATTTTTAGAATGCTTATAAACGGCGGAAGGGCATTGTTCCGCTGCTTGATCAGCACAACCATCTGAACAAGCCCTCAAAGAAAGCCAGCAGACCCTGCCTAACTGGACCACCCTCACCTCTGACGGCACCCTCAGGATCATGAAGAACATTCACTTCAGAGCCCCCTTGGATCCCTGCTATCACCACATCTTCAACAGAGCTGGCACCTTCATCGCCCCCAAACTTTGCAGCATCATCAACTACTCCATTGAGTCTGCCACCTTCAATCAAGACTAGAAACACACAGAGATCAACCCCCTGCTGAAGAAACCCTCTGCCGATCCGACGGACCTCAAGGAGTACAGACCCATCTCTCTGCTCCCCTTCCCAGCCAAAGTCATTGAGAAGGCCATTAATGCCTAGCTCTCTGAGTGATCAAATTGAACCACATCCTGGACCTCTCCTAAACTGGCTTCAGAAGCAACCACAGCACCGAGACCGCACTCCTCACCACTACAGATGACATCCGCACCCTCCTCAACTGCAGCCTTCATCCTCCTGGACCTCTCAGCCGCCTTCGACACCGTCTCCCACCACACCCTCTGCGCAAGACTACACAACACCGGCATCCATGAAAAAGCCCTAGAATGGATCCGCTCCTTCCTCACCGGCCGAACACAGAAAGTCTGACTTCTACCGTTCTACTTAGAACCCACAGAGATCAGGTGCTGAGTGCCTCAGGGCTCCTCCCTGAGCCCCACTCTCTTCAACATCTACATGGCCCCGCTTGCAGCCATCATCAGAAACCACTGACTCAACATTGTCTCCTATGCTGACGACACCCAGCTGATTCTCACCCTCACCGACGAACCCACAGCCGCCAAGAGCAACTTCCACAACGGGATGAAGCCCAGGCCATCACCACCTGGATGAAGGACAGCTGCCTCAAGCTCAACTCAGACAAGCCGAAGTCCTCATTCTGGGCTCCACCCCCTCTGCCTGGGATCGCTCCTGGTGGCCTGCAATGCTTGGAACCCCCCACACCCACGGACCACACACGAAACCTCAGCATCATCCTGGACTCTTCGCTCTCAATGAACCTCCAAATCAACGCTGTCTCATCCTCCTGCTTCCACACGCTCTGCCTGCTTCGGAAGATTTTCGAGTGGATCCCCAATGAGTCCAGGAAAACAGTCACCCATGCGCTCATCAGCAGCAGACTCACCTACAGCAACGCACTCTATGCGGGCACCACCCAAAAACTCCTAAAGAAACTGCAGAACATCCAGAATGCTTCTGCCAGACTCATCCTGAACATCCCATGCCGTAGCCTCATCATCTGGCACCTGAGAGATCTCCACTGGCTTACGATCAACAAAATTATCACCTTTATGCTCCTCACGCATGCCTACAAAGCCCTGCACAATCCCGGACCTGCATACCTCAACCACCGCCTCTCCTTCTACACACCCACCAGACATTTCTGCTCCGCCCTATTGTTATGATTCGTAATGTACCCCAATATAGGCCTGGGTAGTCACCTAACTTTTTATTTTTTTATTTATTGATTTTCACAACTCCTTATACATATAACAATCACTATACATCAAAAGAGACACAAAATATAAAAAATAACACATCAGTCTATTACATATTAGAAACCAATGAACCAATTACTAAACATAATCAAATTATAATCACAAGGCCAAAATCACGATAAAAAAAGAAAAACAATACACAGAAAACCCGTGACTAAGATTGAAATATACCTGTGAAACAAATCATGAAAACTGTTATCAGTCTAGGTAGTGTATAGCATACATGTTCATGTGGATTCAGCAGCAGTTGAATCCTGCTGAGCTGTAGTACGTAAGTATGTTACTAAAGGCTCCCAAATGTTATTTGGCCTTGAGGTTGGCGGTAGCTCCTCCGCATATAGGACTAAGTTTTCTCTACAGAGTGATAGATCTTTCAGCCACAATTCCACTGAAGGGCTCAGTGTACTTTCCCACACCATCGCTATCCTTCTCTTAGCAACAAGCAGTGCCACTCTCGTTCGCTTACCCACGGCACCTTTTATAGAAGGAACTAACCCCAGCAAACATGTCTGCGGAGTGCACTGCAGCTTGGTCCCGATAATCCTTGATAACGTATTAACCACAGCTACCCAATATTCCGCCACACGCTTACAAGACCAGGCTAGGTGCCAGAAGTCTGCTCCCATAGCCCCACATCGTTTACAAGCGTCTGTATCCCGAAGCCCATACTTAAAAAGCTTGTATGGAGTGTAGTAGACCTGGTGTAAATATTTAAAATGTATAATTCGGAGATTTCCTTTAGAAGTAAGAGCACTAGTGAGTTGCAGCAGATCTCCCACTCCTCTCGAGTGAGAGGTGGGTCGAGATATTCATTCCAGGTGTCAAGGCTCTTGTCATTGTGGAGAGGCCTGTCTTCCCTGGCAGGTGATATAACTTACTGACCAGTTTGTGTCGAGATGGGGCAATGAGAAGTGTGTGTAATGCTAATGTCTCAGGCGGTTCCGTGGGGAAAGTGGGGTAATGAAGCTGCAACGCCTTTTTTAATCTATACATGTAAAAATTAAAGAGCGGTGTCTTATTCTGAATGTAGTCCATATCCGTGGCAGTCAAGAAAGTTCCTTCTGGAAATAAGTCCTGCATCTTGTATATGCCCACTTGCTCTAGTGCACGCAGTGCTCCCTGTTCATGTGTTACCGATACACTCGAGTGATGAGCCACCGGCAGAAGCGGGGAGTATAATGGGAGCTTCCCTGCCCCACGTCCTAGCGCCTGCCAAGCAGCAACCATGGAGGTAATGGTGTTGAATGTGAAACAAGTGGAAGGTCTACGACCATGTGTCAGCAAAGAGCGCAACGGGATAGGATGGGCATCCCAGTGTTCCACCGCTACATGTGGGACGAATGCATGCGGGGAGAACCAGAAATGCGCATATTGGGCCTGTGCACATATATAATAAAGATAAAAATCTGGGACGTTGAAACCCCCATGTTTGTAGTCCAATGTGAGAGTCCTGCAGCTCACACGCGCCTGTCGGCCACCCCAGATTAGACGGAGCAATAGAGTTCGTACTTGTTTAAAAAATCGTTGCGTCAGTTGCAGCGGTATATTACAAAAAATATATAAAAATGTGGGTAGTACCACCATTTTGACCAAAGCAATGCGGTCTGCAAGCGAGAGCGGGAGTTTTATCCATCTGTCCACTTGTTGTTCTAGCAGTGCTGTAGCTGATCCGTAGTTCTCGCGAATAACAACCTCTGGATTGCGATGAATCCACACCCCCAGATATTTTACAGACTCTGTGGCCCACACCAGGGGGAATTCGAGGTCATGCGGAAGTGTGCTCTCTGTCAGTGACATCACCACAGACTTGGACCAATTAATGTTTAGGCCCGAAAACCGGGCGAAGCGGATATATTCACGAAGAACAGGCTCTAGATAGGTGCGAGGCTCACGTATGAAAAGCAGCATATCATCTGCGTAGAGAGATATAATGACTGGTCTATGGAAAAAAATTAAGCGCCGCACATTTATGAGATTGTCTTATTATACAGGCTAAAGGCTCCAACGTTAGAGCAAATAACCAGGGGTGGGCGGAATTTGCGAAGTTGCATTTCGCAAAATTCTGCGAAACGGCAAGAAATCTCAGCGAGCACGCGAAATTTCGCGTGCTCGCGGAGATTTCTTGTTGCGCCCGTTACGTGCCCATGCACACACGCACACATGCACTCATACACACCTCATGCACACGCGTTCACCCCCTGCCAATAGGTCTCGCTTTTGGGACCTTATAAGCATCGCTCGAGTTTTTTTTAAACATTACCAAGCAAATATGTGTCCTCCTGTGTTGAAATTACTGAATGACTAGTGCAGGGCCGTGCACCGGAACATTGTATGCACTTTCAAACTGTTTGACTTCCCGTGCATGGCTGTTTTGTGATGGTTATGGATTTCTCAGAATGGTCTTTGGTAAAAGTAGAACATTGACCAAGATGAGCTCTTGCAGACGGCTTCGTCCCTGTGGAGCCAGTCCAGGATTAGGATGTTTTGTGGTAGGAAGTTAATGTATGACTGTATTGCACTCATAGCCACATATGGTCTCTCTTGCTATCTCTGTCCAAGGCCGGAGGTTAGTTCATAACGTGCACTGTGCTCTTATGTGGTTGAAGTGCTTGTCTGTGGCGGGGCAGTAGTGACTTTGCACAACAGAATTGTGCCATGCATTTTATTTCAACCTGTGTATCTTGGCGCTTGCATGTAATCGTTCCAGTTGGTTTATAAAAACGAGCCTAGTAGTCCTTCAAGAAAAAGTGTTATCCCCCTTGTCCATTTTCGAGCTCCAATCTCTTCCGCCCTTAAATAATAAGGGCAAGATTCTACAAACCTCCTTTTCTATTTTAAAAATGTATCTTTTTGTGTTTAACTCGCGCCCAACAGACAGTGCCACATTATAACAATGACATTTTTTGTCCTCTCCTCTGCCTCGAGTAGTTTGTGATAAATTTAATAACACGTATATTAAAAAGTGTAAGATGATAAGGTATGCGTGATCACCATGCCCTCTATATGTCAGACGCACCAATTATGGGGAAAAAGAAACAGGAGGTTTAGAAAAGGAATTCGGGGACAAATTAATTCGCCATTGACGTGGATGTTTTTCTATGAGGGAGCCAACTGTAGAAAGCATTGTTTGACTTAATAAAATCGTTAGTCTCCCGCCTTAGTCGTGAGTGTTGTCATGTATATGTACATGATTCAGCACCTATGCAGACTGGACTCGGCGCAGTGTATTCGTAGTTCTGTAATGTTACGAGTGCCGGAGCAGCGAAAGTGACTTGTGCCCCAGTGCTTAGCAAATGCTCGATGGTGTGGGGATGGGCACATACAGAATGCAATTTCTTTGGTACCTGGAGAATACCTGCCAGCCTTTGACAATGGTGAGGCACTTTTGAAAAAATTAAGCTGTAGAAATTAATTTTCCCATTCGCTTGTACTGCTAGTTTTCCGCGTGAGAAATTTAAACTCGTATGCTTTACTGACTATTCATGTTAAATAGTAGAGTAGTCTCCCGCTTAAATCAGGACGTTTGTCACCTATGTAGGTTTAATATTTATGGGACGAGTGCACTTCATCTGAACTTGAGGTGTTCTTGTGCACAGTAAGCATTGATTAGGGGACCTCAACAAAGGGGTAGGGTTGGGGTTATACCTGCCTATACTGCGTTCTTGGTATGCAAAATATTGGTCAGTCCCAGCTGTCTGCCTCTAATTCTACCGGCATGTGACGAGCGGCTTGCTCGCTCGTCTTGTATGTGGGCACAAGTATTTGACAGCAAGGCCTTCCGTGTACTTCGGGCCTTAAGGTGTTAGCCGCGGGGCGTACAAGGAACCCGCACACCGCCGCACACAGACTGGAACACCCTTTGTAAAAAAAAAATATATATTTACTTGCATACACAGCTCAAGTAAGAATTCGACACCGGTGTCCAGAGTACGCAGAATCGCAGACTTATCCCTCTTTTCTTGCCCTCCCTTTCCACTCGTCCTCGCCGGTAACCCCGTTATCTAGCATTATGGAAAACCTGCGTCCGCAGCTGGCCGAGTTTAAAAGGGGAAGTGGGGGGATGGTCATGTGCAGCCCGCGGGATCTCCGGGACCAACGTTTTTTGCTCCATGCTCTTCTTGTCTTCTTTTGGGTCTGCTCAGGTAGCCAGCATTGTCAGCCACACAGCTCAAGCAGTGCCCCAATTCCTGCCTCCACACACAAACTTACAAATTTCTTGTTAAGTGCTTCCTCATGCCCCGAATTCCGTTCCGCCGCGGATCGCGGAAGTTTCGACATTTCCGCGTTCCGCGCGGAACGCAAAAATGCCGAAATTTCGCAAGTTCCGCGAGCGGAACGGAATTTGCCGCCCACCCTTACAAATAACAGTGGTGAGAGAGGGCACCCCTGCCGAGTGCCCCTGGTTATTTGTAGTGGGTCCGACGTATATCCCTCCACCCGCACTCGCACCACTGGTCCAGTATATAACAGTCGCACCCAGTTAATAAAGAGGGGCGAAAAGCCCATTCTCTGTAAAACATAGAAAAGATAGCCCCATTCTATAGAGTCAAATGCCTTGGCGGCGTCAAGCATGATCGCCGCCGCCGGCAATTCAGGATTGAGAGTGTGGAGAGTGGCAAACAGCGTCCGCAGATTATGGGAAGTCGAGTGCTCTGGAATGAAGCCTGACTGGTCAGGCAGAACTAATGATTGCATGAGCGGCTGGAGACGAGTAGCTAGGATCTTCGCCAATATTTTTACATCTGTATTTATGAGTACAGAGGCCTGTAAGATTCGCAACTGGAGGAGGGTTTATCCTTTTTAAGTAGTGTTATAATCAGTGCCTCTCGAAGTGTTGGTGGCAGTTTGCCAACATCGTACACTTCAGCGTACATTTCTAATAGATAAGGGGAGAGTTCTTCAATATAAGTTTTATAAAACTCACACGTGAAGCCATCGGGACCCGGCACTTTTTTATTCAGTAGTGTTTTTATCGCCATGTGGATATCTTCCACCGTGAGCGGTTGATTTAAGAAATCCCTCTGACCATCCGATAGCCATGCAATGGCTACCTGTGAAAGGTATTTATCGAGCTCCACTACATCGGTCTCCCCCTGGGATGTGTATAATTTCTCATAATATTGCCGAAATTGATTGGCGATGTCTGGCGTGCTGTGATAGTCTTGGCCGGCCTCGTCTGTAACTTTAGTGATTGTCTCCCTTTCCATTCGGTATTTAATCTTGTTGGCTAGGTGGTGGGCTGGCGGGCCACCCTCTCCATATGCTCGCGCCCTGTACCGTTTAGATATGTATCTCATCTCTTCCTCAGCCAGATTCGCATGTTTAATGGTGGCCTCTTTAAGGGCAGCCAAGGTCGACCCGCTGGGCATTTTCTCATACTCCCGTTCTAGCTTTTTTAGCTCAATCTCAAGATTAGTCAGTTGTCCTCTTAAGTCTTTCAGAATACCAGAAGCTGTGCCGATACATGTGCCCCGAATAGTGGCTTTGAATCCCTCCCACAGCACCCCCGCGCTATCCACTGACCCCTTATTATGCTCGAAGTACTGCGTTATGGCGTCCCTAATCGTTTCCATGTAAGTCGGATCCAGCAGCGATTCAGACCTAAAGCGCCATGTGAAGGCCCTAGGGACGGTTCGCGGGATGGATAGGACGAGGCGAACAGGGCAATGATCCGACAGCGTTCGCGGTAGTCCAGCTACGTCAGTCACCCAGCTCGATGCCTCCCTACTCATCAACCAGTAATCAAGGCGGGACCAACTGCCATGTGCGGTGGATATGTGCGTGCCTTCCCGTGCATCAGGGTTTCTATGTCGCCAAATATCTAGTAGTCCCAAATCTTCCATACCATCTTTAATCGCACGCGCTGCCCCGGGGGAGTGCCCCTCCCTGCCACTAGATTTATCTTTAGTGGGATCCAAGTGTGTATTGAGGTCACCGCCCCAGAGAGTGATAGCGTCTGGAAGTGCGCGGATATCAGCTAAAATGCGCTCGTACAATATAGGGTTATCATAGTTAGGACCATAGGTGTTGACAATAGTGACAAGTGTGTCCAACAGCTTCCCGTGTAATATAGCATAGCGTCCCTCTGTGTCAGCACTAGTATGGACTACAGTGAATGGAAGACCCTTTTTGATAAGGATGAGGACACCACGGCTATAGGATGAGTACGAGGAGGCAAGACGACATCCAGCCCAACGACTCCCCACTAACTTATCTGTTGTTTGCGTGAGATGTGTTTCCTGTATAAGGGCAATACCAATACCATGGCGATCCAAGTGCGCCAGGACCTGACGAATCTTCCTTGGTGAATTTAGCCCCCGTACATTCCATGTTAGACAGGAGACAGTCATTACATTACTGTGTATAGTTGCAGCAAGGCATATTTGAGAGACGCACAGCCCATGTCATTGAATATTCTATCCACATAAGGAAACCCGTACTGTTATATTTGTTGGTATGGACATATCTGCCACTGTTAGCTGAATTAAAAACAAGGTTAGTCACAGGAACACTCTCTATCTTTCCCTCCCACCCCCCTGTACCCCCCACCCACTTTAGCAACCCCAACCTGCCAAAGCCTTCCCAAACCTCCCAACATACCTCCCAAGTGTGATACCCTGGGAGAAACCAGTTAAGGGGATCACCCATAAGGGGGGGCGCTTGAGCACAGTAACCCTCCCAATGATTCCAGGAGGTGGCCAAGTCGGCATTATGACAGCCGCACACTAAATGTTACCGCATTTTTTTAGAAGAAGTGCACAATAGAAAAACGAACATCAGCGCTCTCCGCGCACGGCAATCATTACCATCAATATACCAATAAGAACATTTGAGCGATGCATTTCAATTATTAACACATTGTTATGGGAGATCATTTTGACACTGCGATCAAAGAACAATCTTGCAGTTCAATCTTAACTCAGCCATCAAACTTTAAAACATCTCGTGCATATAGTGAACCCTAGTGTTCTTCTGTTAATTCACTGCCTCCCTCGGCAACTGGACCTGCATCCGCAGATGTAGAGCCGCTGCGTCGTGTGATGTTTTTTGCAAAAGTCATCGCAGCCTTCGGGCATGTGAAAATCTTGTACTTCCCTTTGTCCTCTATACGCAGTCTTGCGGAGTACAGCATTGCGTACGGTATTTTCGCCGCGATGAGGACTTTTTTTACTGGCTGATACTCCCTCCGAGCCTCCTGCACCGCCATCGTGAAATCAGGATAGAAGGCCAGATTGTTCCCTTGATGTGTGATGGAACCTTTTTCCCTTGCCAAACAAAGTACAGTGTCCCGGTCTCTATAATTCAGTAGGCGGGCAATGACAGGGCGCGGAGGCGCTCCCGGGGGCAGGCGAGCAGCCAGCGAGCGGTGTGCACGTTCTACTATCAGGACTGGCGAAAGTTGTTCCACCCGAAGAGCTCTCGAAGAAGATTCTCCACATATGTTTCCATTCTTCCTGTATTTGTGGATTCTGGCAGGCCCGTAATGCGCACATTGTTTCGGCGTGATCTTGCTTCCAAATCTTCATTACGGGCCTGTATGACTGCCAGTACTTTCTCCAAAGAAGCCGTTCTCCCACTAACCTGCTATAGACCGTCCTCCGCGTCCGATATGCGGGTCTCTGCCTCACACAGCCGTTGTGCATGCTTATCCAACTTCGCAGACATATGGTCCATACGTAAATTCAGATGGTCAATCTTACCATCTATGGTCTGAAGACTTGCCTGTACCGCAAGGAGAGTCCGATCAATGTTAGTGAGTTGAGTGGTTGGAGTGTCCGCCTCAGAGTCAGAGGCTGTATGCTGAAGAGCCCGACTCGACTTTCGTGGCTCAAACGTGAGTCTTGGCTGACCACGTTCCGATTTACCCATGTCGCCGACACAGCCAACCTCGGCCGGAGCAAGGCCCGGGCGGAGGAGGAAAGAAGGGGACAAGACTTGTTCTGTCTTTTGCCGCCGATCAATATGGCTCAGGAGGCTAACCAGGTGTCAAGAGGGTGGAGATGCCGCTCCGATCGTAGCGCTCCGTGCCCACCAGCGTGTCTTCAACACTCCAATAGCAGCACCGCAGTGTAGACACGCCAGCCAGACCACAAGGAGCACCAGTGCGGAAACCAGGTCAGCAGGGATAATACAGGCCAGCACCCAGCCAGACGAGTGTCCCAGTCGCTTAAGGTAGGAGGCAATGCAGCAACAGAGAGCCGTCAGACCACGAGGGCAAGAGCAGCAAATCTTACAGTCACCAGCGAGGTAAGGGCCCGGGTCTCACTTCCATGCTAGGCCTCAGTTGCACTATCTCAGGAGGAGGAGAGCCCCTCCACGCATCCACAGTGGCACAGCTCCCCTGCAGGACGCTGTCACCACAACAAAGCCGGATTATAGCCAGGCCCTCCAAAGTGCAGCGCACCGCTGGCTGTCCACACCAGTACACCGCAGTCAGCGGTCACCCGCCAGCGTATGGCGCTGCCGTCCACACAAGCCAGCAACAGACGCAGGTGAGCGGCAGGAGGCCTTGCGCACACCCAGCCTCTCCTCAGCAACAAGGTGGGGCCGCCTCGCATGCACCGGCGAGCCGCCCGCCTACCCCCCAGAGACGGAACCGGGCAGCCTCGTTGGCTTCGGACTAGCGCCGCAGGTGGCGGAAGGCAGTTCAGCTCCCCACACTCCCTCCCCGGCAAGCCGCAAGGAACGCCAGACCGGGGCGGCCTACTCCCTCACCTACTTTTCCTACCGTGACGGGAGCTTACCGGCCCTCAGCCCGCGCCCTGCAGTTCCCCCGGGCAAGGCGTAGTAGTGCCGCGCCCCTCACGACGACCGCAGCTCAGTGCCAGCGCCCACCGCGGCCCGCACCAGTCCCTACCTCAGAGGCCGGTAGCGGCTCACCACGCTGCCGACGCAGGCCCGGGACCTCTTCAGCCGCCGCTCTGCCGTCAGCTCTGCTCCGACGTCCGCAGCTTCAGCCTCAGTTGTGCCGCACACCTTCCCAAAGGTATATAGCGCCGAATAAGCTGTGTACAAGGGCGGATGTTCAGGATATTTTAAGGATAATGGACTTGGCCGGCGGAGCTGCTCTACCGAGCGGCCATCTTGCCGTGCGCCCTCTAGCGCCCCCGGGTAGTCACCTAACTTTTCACCTACATTTTCCGTACCATTGCACTTCATAACGGGTTTTTACCTAGTTAGGTGCTGCATAAATGTTGTCTGGTTTTCTCTGAAAACTAGCCTAATTTATTATGCATGAGGTTTCTCAGAATCCCAGCAGGACTACCATCTCCTGCATCTTCTGCATAATAACTATGTATAAGGGTCATCCCTACCGCCATCCTCGACCGACATGACACAGCAAGGTAGAACCCCTGAGGGTACCTTCTTGGGTATATAAGAACCATATCTTTGCTGGGGGAAGAAGAGGAGAAAGACTTCCAAGCTGACACGCTGGCACAAGACGCTGAGGCTCCTGAACGCAGACACTCCAGCACGCAGTGGTCTGACATCCCTCGCGGGGTGTCCATCTCAAGACCAAGACGGAGTCCTTCATTTTTTCACTTCAGGTAATGGGGTTGGTTTTATCCTAGGGGGATTCTTGGCTATACACCTACATTCATGCTAGGCACATTAGGTACCTCTAGTTAGGGTTCGCATCGTAGGAGTACGCATTATTACTGTCATATATCTATATACCTGCATATATCCATTGTTTTAGCACTATGGCAGACGTCTACCATTCATTTACTCTTTTGGTGCTTATAACCGTTTATATCTGTTTTATTTATTTATTTGGTGGTCTATAGAGGGCAAACATGACCCGTTAGGGTATCAGAGCGCCTTACAGGGATAACACGTTGTATACAAGTATGAAATAGACAAAAACATAAATAGGGATAGAGGCAAGTGAATACACTAGGGAATGCATAATGCAGCGATATCCAGCAGTTACAATTGTGTGAGTACCAGGTCACTACAAGACAGAGAGCAACCAAGCAGTTGAGAATCAAGCAGAAAACATAAAGCAATTCTGCTGAGCTGGATTTTTGTCTTTTATGGTCCTGGTCCCGATTCCCCTTGGAGCAGCAGCAGCATATTGCAGATGTGTTTCCCGTTCACCTTGTCATTTTGTTTTGAAGACCCTTGGGTGAATTGATTCGCCCTGCTTAACCTGCATTTCAGCAACATAATATTTGTTTCCTGCACTCTGAAAATGACAAGTACCCAATATATCAGGAACCTGCGCACTGGCTTGAAAACCACGGAGCTGCTGCTTTTTCATACGCTGCCATTGTCATTCAGAATTAGTGTAGCTTTGTTCGGCGGTAGGAAAAGCTAATGATTTTGAAACAGCAGGTGACAAAACAGATTATTTTTCTTTGCCCTCCGCCCCACCCCCCTCCTTATCGGTGTGTTGATGAAGTCATTGCCGTCGGGGGCCCTGGGAAAGGGACTGCTTGCGTCTGAACTCCATTGTGTAACCGTGTAGGTTCCCTTTTATTGCTTATGATGTCTGTTGGTGCACCCTCTAGCAATAGTATCGGATCCTAATGCTCTTCGAGACTACGTAATTTGTGGTTACTAGTGTGTTTCGCAACAACTCTGGCAAAATACATGCAGGAAAGAGAAACAGGCAGTCCTGTTCAGAAATCAACTTGGATACAATGGATTTGGGCATAGGAAGGGAAAGTCAGAAATTGCCTTTTGCCCTTCTAGTGATGGGAGATGATTGTTTTGAATGTTTTCAAATTGCAGGATGGAATGGCTGGCTCTGGTGATTGGAGGAAGTGCTTTGCAATGGGGGTGGGAAAAAGGAGGAAGAAGGTGGAGAAGTTTGCTAAAACTGCAACAAAACAAACAAGCATTGGCATAGCCAATAGGTTGCGCTTTTGGGACCTTATAAGTATTTAGTTATGCAGCACAATATCCTTGGTGCAACAACATCAACTGTTGCATGGCTAAACACTTATAAGGTCCCAAAGGCGAGACCTATTGGCTATGCCAATTCTTTTTTATTTGCCTGTCAAGCCTTACAATGTTATAATTTGGAGGAACCAATAAATCTAGGTAAGGTGACGATGATTAGTTGAGCCATGATTCGGTTAGGATAGCTACGTCAGTTTTTTGACTCAGGATGAGAGCGGTGATGTCGGAGGCATGCTTCGCTGCTGATCGGCAGTTGAGTAGGAGGCCAGAGAGTGGAGGGTCGGGGCATGTGTTGTGAGTTAGGGAGAATAAAGGTACTTGTGCTAAGTTGTTGTTGTTTACTCCTCTGTTACAGAGAGTTGATGATCTATTAGAGTTGATTGCGACCGTGTGAATTAAGTATTCATCTTTCTTGTCTGGAGGACTGGGGGCGTCAGGAGAAGTCTTATAGGATAAGAGGAGGGCTAGAATTTCGTCCTCCGAGAAGTAGTTGGGATGCTTGCCAGCCTGTCTTATGGTTGTTGCAGCACACATATTTCACACTAGAATGACGCTGGCTCAATAATTGCTTATTGAAAACGTCCCCATCGTTTATTCTGTGTATCTCTCTGAGAAAAAGTAAACACAAGTGACTGAGCGAAAAATACTGTACTGTTTTCACGATCCCTGAGGGGACAGGGTTGTCATGTTCGATAGTTGCCAGAAACTATTCTCTCCTTGGTAAGAGGAGCTCATAGTGGCACTGTAAGCCAGCTGGTATACAGGCGAACATATCCGGTAGGGGTGTTTGGAATCAGTCTGGACACCGATCCCACAGTTAATGTTGTCTGAACACGCAGATCCTATATAAATTTATAGGAACTACACGACACTGCTAGCCCTGGCCACCATCCCACAGATCCGCAAGACCTCAGCTGGAGGAAGATCCTTCTCCTACCTCCCTGCAAAGACCTGGAACTCCCTGCCTTTGCAACTCAGGCAATCACCATCGCTGCCGTAATTCAGGAAGGACCTCAAGACCTGGCTCTTTGACTAAACTGCAGATCCCATCTCCCACAGTGCCTTAAGACCCTAAAGGGTGAGTAGTCGCGCTCTACAAGAAACCTGGTTGAAACGCTGCTTTCTTGTTTTTTCCAAGATGATGTGAGGGGGCAATAACCTGTGGCCCCCTCACATCATGCCCTGTGGGGGAGGGGGCAACCCTCCAAGGGACACCTAACCCTTCAATGAGCCACCATTTAGCCCAAGGTCCATGAATATCTGTGAGATATGGGAGACTCAGGGTCCCCTCTCCACATTCTGCATGGGGGGGGCATAATTTTGCATTACGTCACTGGTGAAGTGGCACTACTACAAAAGATGCTCTTTGAGACATGTCAACAAGATCGGAAGTGCTCCGAATTGAGTGTCATCTCATGACATGCAGAAATCTTGAAATCAGGTTTGTGAACTTAATTGAGAGGTTGAACAATACCTTTGCATTTGTTCTTTTCTGTTTGATTGGGGCGGTGCCTTTCTTAGGGGACGGCGTACAGCAGGCTGTGTTGCAGGCTGCGTTACAGCCCTGAGGCATGGGAACTGACCTGTCTTTCTTAAAGCAATTGACAGAGTTTGGCTAAAAAAACAAAACAGCTCCTACAGTGTGAATGAACTCTGTTCTGCAAAACATCCCTTACAACTCTCAAAACATCTCTCAAAGTATTATTTTGGATGGTGAGCTTATTAAAAACACGATGTATTACATTTACTGATTGAAATATAGTACTAAAGAAAAATTACTAGCACTTTCCACGCTCAATATGTGACGGGCAGTCGTCCATTTCATAAGACAAGTCCACACATCCAAGTTACATTTACGATCGCAGGTTTGCCAGGATGCGGCTTGAGACATAAAGGACTGTTCTGTGATGTCCTCAAAAGTTGAATCGTGTCCCAGCTGGTCCAGGAATGGGGCCTTCTGCACCCCGGAGGCAAAATAATTCAGAGCACTCTGGTCACATTACAAACGTCACAGAAGCCAGGAATGTGAAAAGGATCTGTCTCAGGGAAACAAAGGCACCCGACTGAGCAATGCAGCCGTGCCACAGACTTCAGTGTATTTCAGCCTGTGATAGGAGCATGGAAAAGGAACAGCTGGAGTGAATAGCAGTTTGTTCAGCATTTTCAGTACAGCACTAATTCGCTCTTTTGTTGATTCCCCACTCATGAACTTGTAAAAAAGCATGAAAAGAGCACACGCTAGTAGAAATATCTGGTTTATCATCTATCATTTTAATAACCTGATATGAATTGTAAAATAAAATAATGGATTCGGTTAACCAGTAGTTTCTGAGACCTTTGTGTGACCTGCAAATCACGGCCCAATTCACAAACTGCTTTTTGTAGTACTACAGTACTACCCGTCACGTACTACAAAATTACATTCACAGACCTACGACTGCAGACCTCCTCCTCTACTTCCTTTTCTATGAGATCTCCGCCACAATGGTGGAAATCTCCACGCACATAAATATACTACTTTGTAGTAAATGTGGCTGGGGAGTGATCCAGCGCGATACTAGCAACGAGCATTCATACATCAGATACTCACTTGGGCCCATACATTCATACTATGCTAGTGTTTCACGCTGGGGTGTCAGTTGTTACTCTTTATCAAAAATCCCTGCTACCAATTACCTTCTGATTGAAGAGTAATGACTTACCAATGGATCCTCTGTTAATTAGGAAGTTTAAAATGAGTGACATTCATTACGGTTCATAAATCCTGAAATAATCACTGAGTCAGGAAGTTTTAAAATGTTTATCTAAAGATTTAGCAGAGTAAAATACAGAGCTGCATGATACTTAATCGCATATCAAGGATAAAGCACAAGAAATGAATTATTGATTAATGACGGTCCCTCAGAAAGGAGAAAATAGAGACAGCAGCGCAACTAAAGGTTGCATATATTTACCTAAAGTGCGAGAACCAAACCCCTTGGCCAAGGAGTTGGAAAATATGGGACCCAGGAAGGATGAAGAGCAAGACCTCCTCCAGGATCAGGACAGGACCGGTGACCTCTCTACCTACGACGCCTGCGTCGTTCCCCTCTCTGATACTCCGCTTCTCCTCGATTCTCCCGTGTCTGACTTCAAATGGACTCCGCCTCCCCCTCCTCAGGACCTCTTCTGGATAGGGATTCAGTCTGCAATCGATCAGCTTGGCGGTCTGGAGCTCTTCTATGTGTTCTGAGAGTAAGCTCTAATGACTCTGTGTCTGTCAGCGTCTAGTCTCCTGTGCTAACTAATTAGTTAATTCTATATCTATTATACCCTTCTACGCCCATGTACCTCCCATTAATGTTGCAAAAATATGGGTCCACTACTTCTGTTTGGACAGGGACAGGGAGTTGATCCTCACACCATATGAATTTAGTTCGATTTCTGAAGACCATTGTTTTTAAATACCGCCCATCAAATTTAATACATTGGCTTTATTTCCCACCCGTCTCACGACAAATTTATACATTCTCCATGTACAATGTTTCAATTTTCAACAGGAAAGACATGGGTACAGCTATTTCGGCCATCAGGTCATGGACTTGGACGACGTCCAGGTTGACTTCATCCTTCTCTCTTGGCAGACATGCAAGACGCATGCGCAGAATCATTGTCTCTCGAGTTTCAGTTCATCAACCCCAGGCCCAAGTTTACGAACTGATAAAAGTACAAGAAGAAAATATTAAAATCACAAATAAAATGTTTCACTGTATACCCACTCTCTCTACTCTATTCCCATTTATTTATAAATTCTATCCCGCGTTAGTAGCGTTAAGAAAACGACAATTTAATTATAACACGAGAGCAAGCTGTAGCATGTGAAAACATTAAGCAGCCATTTTAGAACACACTGCGCAAAAGCAGAATTTTCCCACCAAGCAAAGTAAGACGTCACACCATGTGATATGGTTGAGACATGCGCAGAAGAGTTTCCCGCGTCTTAGCGGCCATTTTAGAACAAACAAGTGTTATTAGTTAGTTAGAACACATAGGCGAGCTTCATAACTATTTATGTCGTGTATGTAAAAGTTAGTATAACAATACAAAGTTTAATATATTAATACTGTGAGGAGATTGCCTCCGAGCAAGTCTCATTTATGAGTCCTTGCTCCATCAATCCCCTCTCTGATGGCGTTTCTGAGCCATCAAATACTACCCACAACCAGATGCCAACTTTTAACATACTATAATTTCATTTTCATTTTTACTTTTTCAATTTTTCACATCTCCTTTCAGCTTTTTGTATAATTCACTTCTCAAATCTTCAAGTTCTATTTCATCGAATTTTCTTTTCTTTCCCTTTCCTGTCACATTATACGAATCATCCTTTCTACAACATTTACACCATATTATTATTGTCAATGCTATTATTGCTATCCCCGCTAAGGGTATTAATACTTTGCCTATAAGTCCTTTCCCTATATTAGAAAACCAGGTACTAATTGACGCTATACTATTTGTCAATCTTTCCCATACACTATCAACTTCCAGTGGTTTCAGTTCCTTCTCAAGTTTTGTAATATTCTGTATATATGTTCCAATTTCTGCACTTTTATCAGGTATGTAAGTGCAACAATGTTTTGTCTTCAACAATTTACAGACTCCGCCCTCTTTTGCCAAAATAATGTCAAGAGCAAGTCGATTTTGCATAACCATAGATCTAATCGCAACCATCTCTGCATTAATCATTAGAAAGCCTCCAGTAGTATCTGTTGATAAACGATCAACCACTGTAGATAATTTACATATTCTTCTTGAGTTCAGAATTACTCCCACTGAAGGTATTAATGCACCAAATATATCACCTACAATTTCAGAAAAACTAGCTCTTTTATTACGTGTTAATCCACTATTTTCATTGCTCCCAGTGTTTCTTTTTACGTGGTATATCTTTGGAAATACTATTCCAAAATAACAACTTCCATACCACTGTGCAGGAAGCCTAAAGTAAGCCTTATTCCCACACACATAATAGATTCCAGGAAAAACTGAATCTGTTCCTCCTTTGAGTCCCCAACATCCAAGAATTAAGAAATTGTGTTCACATTCACTGGTACCAATGAAAACATTGTTATAGTCAGTCCTCAATCTATGTAGACAAATTTTCCCTGTTTTTACAAAATCCAGAGCCATAGCAGCTTGAGCCTTGCCAGGTGTGTAACTCCCTTCCTTCTCAGCCCAAGGTGGCAAATGAGCCTTATGCTCAGAAGCTTTCTTTTGAAAATCTTGTCTTCTATCTTCTACTAAATTCAAAAATATCTTTTCTTCTTCGTGTAAAGAACATGTTAGATTGTTTCTATGTGCATGTGTTATGTCTATTGATTTCATTGTTAAGAAAAACTCTCCCATAAACTGTGCATCCTGACTACTATGCACTGGGTTCATACTCTTGCGAATCGGAACCTCAGAAAATATCACATCTATGTTTGAATAATAATACTGAAGTCTCCCTGTTCTATAAAATAAACTAGCTAATACACTACATGATATGCCATATGTTAATGGTAAGTGATGATATGTTAACCCTTCTGCTACTGATTCGGGTAACTTCATACAGACATAACAATTACTAACTTCCATGGTATCTACATATTGAAACAATAGCTTTGTGAAAACATTTAAACTAGTGTCGTTATCAGTTATCTCATGATGAAATTCTTGTTAATTTTCTGCCATTAGTTCTACTCTATTACCCTTCAAGTTTGCTGTCCTTTCCTTAGTTTCGTTATTAATCTTTTTATCCATTATCATAAGGTAAGGAACTGCTACGATCAGGACTAACCATACTATAAGCACCATTACTAGACTACATATGCATACTGCACAGCATCTTTTACAACATTTCTGTTTTGATCTCCCAGTAACTCTATTGTCGGACATTTTGACAAGGAAGATTGCTCTTCTTATCTATTTTTCTTCAATTTTCTTTGCGCAGCTTTTTCACGTTATCAAGGTGGTCTTTCCTTCGTCACCACTTTCACTTGATTCTGAGCTCTCGTAATCTTCAAGAATTATGTAAGTCCAGTCAGGACCTTTAAACTTATTGTTAATAAGTTTCAGTCTTTTACTTCTCCGATTCTCAGTTTTACTTTCTTGTCCTGTTCGGCTCGTTACTTCGTTTACTTGTTTAGGATTTTCACTTCTGGTTCTTACGTGGTATTTCACTCTTTTAATGACACTAGGCCAATGATCACCTTTTCTTGTTTTCTGTGTTTGCACTGCCCTTTTGCTTTCTTCTTCTTCATTAGTTCGTTTATTTTCAGGTTGTGTCACAGTCTTGTTTTCGACAATTACAGTTTCTTCTATCTGTTCTTTTTCAGGTCTGATTGGGTTTTCTTCAGCAGATCCACTGTGAGTTTCTAATGGCTGACTTTGCTCAGGATTTTCGTCTTCAGATTCAAGAATTTCGAGATCTTCTGATTGAATGGGTTTTCCTTGATCTAACTGGTCCTGATCAGGGCTTATTGCACTTTGTACTTCTGCAGCCTGACTGCATTCTTCTAAACCTGTCTGTCCCTGCTCAAAATTTCTTCGTTCTTCACTATTTTGAGCCCAGTTTTCTTTCCTTATCTGGTCCTGCTCAGGTTCTCTTATTGTTTCTTCTTCTTCTCTTTCCTGAGCTGCTTCTTCTTCACCTATCTGATCTTCTGTAACTTCTTTTAGATTTGCTTGACTTCTTGTTCTGTAGTAAACTTCAGGAATTTCCACCACTGGTATCCAGTCCTGACTTGTGCTCGGTTGTTCTTCATCAGCTTCCCTCGAATCTTGCTCCTGTGATTCTTCAGCTGGGCAACCTTCAGCTTCCTCAGTGTTCGTTACTGTCTGAGGATTTTCTTCTTCAGGGTCTGGTACTCTTTTAGTGTGGCTTACATGAATCCAATTAGGAAATCCTGCACACTTCACAGCGGTGTTTGTAACTAATATGATCTGACAAGGTTCGCTCCACCTGGGTGATAGACACGTTTCTCTGGTGTGATTCTTCACTACCACCCAGTCACCAGGATTCAGATCATGTTCTTGTTCAGGCTGCCTGGAAACTGCGTCTTCTCCAACCTGGTGAGAGACAGAACGCACTAGGTCAGCCAATCCTTTGCAATAATCCAGAACCATATCATCAGATATATTCAGCAGTTTGTTTATGGGAACATGTGCTTGTCTCATTGCTCTTCCCATCATTATCTCGTGGGGACTCAATCCGGTATTTCTATCAGGAATGCTTCTGAGTCCCATTAAGACAAGTGGCAATGCATCCGGCCAACTTAATGATGTTGATGCACACATTTTTCCCAGTCTGGATTTTATTGTGCCATTCAATTGTTCAACCACTCCAGAAGCCTCTGGACGAAATGCACAGTGCAATTTTTGTTCAATTTGGAATGCTCCACAGATTATCTTAATCACTTCACTGTTAAAGTGCTTTCCTCTATCCGACTCCAAAGTTACTGGAAAACCAAATCTAGGAATGAGTTCTCGTAGCAACAACTTTGCGACTGTAATACTATCATTTCTCCTGGTAGGGTAAGCCTCCACCCACTTTGAAAACAGACACACTATGACAAGTACATATTTTAGCCCTCTACATGGTGGTAACTGAATTAAATCAAATTGGAGTCTTATAAATGGACCCTCTGCCTTTCCAATCTTTCCAAACCCGATTATTGTCTTCCTCCCTGGATTATGCATTTGGCAGGTTAAACATCTCTGGCAAAGACTCTCTGCTACAGCCCTGAATTTGGGATTGTACCAATTTTGTCTGAAGAGCCTAATCATTGCATCTCTCCCTATGTGTGTGTCTCCATGATACATCCTGGCCATTTGTGAGAGCAGACAGTCGGGCATGACTGGTCTGCCATCAGCACAAATCCACACTTCGTCATCCTGTCTTTGAGAACATCCCACTTTAATCCATATATTCTTTTCACTCTCATCAGCATCATCTTGCAATCTTTTTACATCATTCCATGTTTCAGGAGGTGCACACAGCAAAAGTTGGCAGCTGATTCCCATTCTTTCCACCCTTTTATTCACTGCCATTCTGTTTTTGGCACAATGTTGAGCCACAAGGTCTGCATATCGGTTGCCGACTACCACCCAGTCATCTCCTGACTGGTGTGCGGCACATTTCACCACAGCCAATTCTTTTGGTGATTGTATTGCTTCCAGCAATTCCCTTACAAACTGTCCATTTTTAATGGGGGATCCTGAAGAAGTCATGAAATCCCTCTGCATCCATAGTTGGCCAAAATCATGCACAACCCCGTAACCATATTGTCTATCTGTAAATATAGTTACTTTTTGATTCCTCCCAATTTTGCAAGCTTTTATCAAAGCAATCAATTCAGCTACTTGTGCAGATTTTACTCCTGGTAAATAGGATGCTTCGACTATTCCAGTTAATTCACATACTGCATATGCTGCAGTCAGTTTACCATCTCCATGCCTCTGGCATGAACCATCAACAAACAGCTCCCTGTCTGGCTTCCTTACGGGCAATTCCTGAATGTCAGGACGTGGTTTTGTGCATAACTCTGTGACTTGTAAACAATCATGTTCTTCGTCATCTTTAACTTCTTCATGGTATGGATCTGGTAGTAAGGTAGCAGGATTCACTATTGTGCACCTTACCATGTTCACGTTTTCAGCACCCAAAATTATTCTCTCATACCTAGTCATCCGACTAGGAGTAAGATGCTGAGTTCGGGTTCTTGTCAATAGAATCACAACCGCATGTGGAACAAACACCTTTACTGGGTGTCCCATTACAATTGACTCACTTTGTTCAATGCTCAAACAGGTAGCCGCTACTGCTTTTAAGCAGCCTGGTAAAGCGGCCGCCACTGGGTCCAGTGTAGCAGAAAAGTATGCTATTGGACGTCTATCCAGACCATGTCTCTGAGTTAGGACTGATAGTGCACAATTTTCTCTCTCGTGACAGAATAGTTCAAATTTTTTCTTATAATCGGGCATGCCTAAGGCAGGCGCTGCACACAAAGCATTTCTCAATTTTACAAAAGCTCCTACACTTTCGTCATCCCATTCAACTGGGTCCTTTGCCTTCTTTTTTGTCATTTGAATTAAGGGCTTTGCTAACAGGGAAAATCCTAGTATCCATTGTCGACAATAACCCACTACCCCAAGAAACATTCTCACTTCCCGTTGGGTGTTAGGCATTTGCATTTTCTTGATTAATTTTACTCTTTCAGACGTTATTCTTCTTTTTCCCCTCTCAATTTGATGTCCTAGATACTTAACTGTTGTTGTGCAAAACTGCAGTTTTTCAGATGAGACTTTATGCCCTTCTTCAGCTAAGTGATTCAATAATGCAATAGAGTCCACAACACAGTCTTCTCTGGTGTTAGATGCCACCAATAAGTCATCTATATACTGAACTAAAACTGAACTTCCTGGCATTACTAGTTTTCCTAAGCACTTTTTCAATATCTGATTGAAAATGGAAGGACTTTCCGTGTACCCCTGAGGAACACGATTCCATACATAGACCTTATTCTCGAATTTAAATGAGAAAAGATACTGGCTATCTGGGTGCAATGGTATTGAAAAAAACGCTTGGCATAAATCAATCACAGTGAACCATCCTGCACTCCAAGGGATCTGGTATAGAATTACTGCAGGATTTGGCACTATAGGACAACAAGGTTCCACAATCTTATTTATTTTTCTCAGGTCTTGAACAATCCTATATTTCCCACTAGGTTTCTTCAAACCCATTATTGGTGAATTACATGGACTACTCATTACTTCTTTTAGTATGTTTTGTTTTACCATTCGGTCGATTTCTTCAATAACTCCTGCTTTTACTTCTGCACTCATTTTGTACTGCATAGTATTCGGGAAAATTGCACCTTCTTTTACAGTAATTTTAACTGGGTCTATATTGGCCATAAGTCCTACTTCTTTTCCTGTAAAATCCCACACTATGGGATTTACTGTAGTTTTTAATTCTTCTGGCAACTCGTCCTTTGTGATCAAAGAGAACATCTCATCTACCTCTGCACCTTGTTTCGCAATCATGAATTTATATACATGGTCTTCATCAGGGGTCTGAATTGCCACACCATCCGGTGTGCAGTATATTGTGCAGTTCATTTTACACAACAAATCTCTGCCCAATAAATTTACTGGACTAGAATCTCACACTACAAATTGATGCATTTCTCTAAATTTCCAAGAAGAGGTGTTCTAATCTTTCGATAAACTACTCCCACTACTTGGATAGCTTCTCCAGAGAGAGGAAGGTCTGGAATGTCTGCTGTTTTCACAGTAGACCGGGTAGCACCAGTGTCCAAAAGAAAAGTAATATCATTACCCTTCACATTCCCTTCAACATATGGACCTGACTGATCTACCGGTAAGGATGCGCCAAGTACGCACTCCTTCTTCCCCTCTCCTAGGCACCGTCATGAACTGTACTGACAGAAATCGTCCTGTAAAAGAAACTGTGAGGTTACATAATCATTCTTACCACTTCCTCCTTGATATCCGATGTCTGTACCGTGCTTTGCTCTGCTTACATTACCCTGTACAGGTGCAGGTGGCAACTGACTCTGAGGATTTACACCCTGCTGTGAGTCATTCTGCGTCTGTGGATTTAAATTTTGATTTGGGCCATTATTATTCCGTATCTTTTTGCATCCATCCTTCCAATGCCCCAACTTTCCGCATCCATGACAAGGAAATTTCTTTTTAGCTTCTTCTCTGCTCATTCGTCCTCTCACTTTTCCACCATTCCCAGTATCAGCATTCGATCCAGAATCTTTTCCCTGATTTTCGTTTGGATTATCCAAATTAATTCCCTGTTTCTCGGCCATTTTTACCTGAGCCCACATCACTTTCTCTTGCAGTTTCTTGTGCCTATCCTCAATGTCATCTCCACAATATTTCGCATATTTCAAAATCTCGTCGATCGGTTTCCCCTGCCAACACAACATGTGCTGCTTAATCATCTGACAAATCTCTGGTTTCAGGCCATAAACAAATCGGTAAACAAACTGACTCATGTTCTTATCTCCAATATCCTCAAATCCACTATACTGTTTGAATACCTGCAATAAACGTTCATAGTACGCGTGTACCGATTCACTGGCTTCTTGGGTAGTTCTGTCTATTTTCACCCAATCTGTTTCTTTTGGTGGTATTTTCCCTTTCAGGTAAGTTATTACCTGCTGATACTTTTTCATCACATCACTTGACGGGGCACCTGTTTTTGGATCTCTGGGATACTCTTCACTTGGCCAATCAACTGTAATTTTACAATCTGTCCGTAAATCGGCAGGTACCACTATGTCAAACAGACCATCCAAGTCCTTCAACAATACCTTTGACACCTTCACAAACCTTTCAACCTGCTTGTACCATTCAATTGGTTTTTCTCTTAACTTTGGGAAATCATTCGTAAATGATAAAATATCCTGTCTGCTCCATGGGACATGTACATATCCCCCTCCTGGTACTTCTTGCATCGGGTACATTTGATCTGCTTTCCCTGTTTCCTTCATTAAATATTCAGAAGCTGCTCTACTATATCGTGCTTCTTCCTTTTTCTTTATCCATCTGGCTTTCCATTTATCTAGGTCTCCCCATTTCTGTAAGACTGACATTAATTCTTTTATTTGTAATTTCCTTCCAGAAGCATTCATGTTTTCTAAATCTTTGTCTGAAAAATCTGCTCTATAGGGTTTTTGTAACAGATTTGACTTTACTATTTCAATGCCCATCTGCAAAGCTAAATCTGATAATTTTTCATGGAATATTTTTAAATTTCTTGTGATGCTTCTACATACGAACAACAGTTCTTCTTCATCATATGTATTTAGACGGTCTATCCCTACATTTCCTGCTATAATTTCTTCTAATTCGACCTTTAATTTAAAAATGTCCGTGACCTTTGGTGGTGTACTCTGTTTGTCTGATCTTGTGCCCATCTTTCTAAATCTTCAGCAGTAACTACTGTGGCACTTTTGGATCCTGATGAGGTTATTATGTTTACATCTTTTGAGCAACCAGGTGTAGCTCTTCTGGGAGTACTATTCACAGACTCTCGAATTGGCAAATCCATCAATGATATCATAGATTCACAATCACTAAAATGATCCTCAACCATTACTACTGCATCAGGTTTCAGAACGTTCACAGGAGTAGGCGTAACTAACGGCTGGGGATAGTTTACCTTATCACTATATAATGGAACTACTGGACCAATTGTTACAGGTATGGTCAAGGAATCA
This sequence comes from Calotriton arnoldi, assembly GCA_963921515.1. Lineage (NCBI taxonomy): Eukaryota > Metazoa > Chordata > Amphibia > Caudata > Salamandridae > Calotriton > Calotriton arnoldi. Next base: position 882,826 of record CAWUFW010003029.1, read on the forward strand.
GGATGCACTTTTATTTGTGTTATTTTCTGTATTAATTCTGCTCTGGTTTTATCTAGAGCTTCCTTTTCTTTATCGTGAAGTACCCTACTAGGTGTGGAATCATGCAATACTTGTGGTACCAATGGTGTTTTTAACGGTGGTGCACTTGGGGTACATCCCTTTGTCCCTTCCTGATATGGTGGTGGGTTCTTTAATAACTCTTCCATAAATTCATTTTCAGAATCTCCACACCTATTTAAGTGTTTTGTCTTTTCTGTGCATTTGCTCCCTAACAGTTCTTCTTCTGTCAATATTGTATACAGTCCCTCTGTAAGCATCGCTCTTCTCCACTGTTTCATCTGACCGTCCCTTGACTCATTTTGGTACCTAGGGAAAAATCCCCGATAACCCTTACTACTTCTGGATCGGTCACGTTCAAATGCCTCAGTTTCCCACTCTTCTAAGGCTTCATATTGGGTCAATCTAGGTCTTGGTCCTAAATCGTTCATCCTCAATCTCAAATTTTGAAGAATCCTTCCATTAAAAGTACCATTCTCGGGAAATTTTAATATTCCATCATTTTTGGTATATTCTATCCAATTCTCTAACCATACACATGTATGATAACCTCTTTCCATCATCATGAATGAAGCGGGCGTTTTAGCTGGTGGAATGATAATTCCTTCTCTAGTTTTGATTGGTTTGTCCTTTTTAAAATAATTCTTAATCTTTTGTAAGAATGACATTTTCCTCTTCTCTCCGTACATTTTATCTAATCTTCGGTGTATAAAGTTATATTCTGCAAAACCTAGGAATCTCCTATCCGGACGAGTTCCTATTAAAGTTGGATGGCGTTTTAACATACAATCTCCCTTATCCAGTAGGATTTCTGCTTCTATAATAACGACCAACCAATTTCCAGTTTACTTTTGTCTCTGAACCAATCCTAGCGCGGCCTTTCTGTGATGTTAGTCTGTCAACCCCTCCTTTACAATCTGCGCTTTTCTGTACCTCGCTGTTTCGACCAATCCCAGCGCGGCACCTCTGACGTCAGTATTACTCCTGACTACTGACCCCTCCTTTACAAGAGTCTTCCACGCCCGCGGTGTCAACTAATCCCAGCGCAGCGCTTTGTGACGTCAACTCCCTCTCCGGCAGCTGACCCTCCCTTTACAAAATCGAACGCAAAACTTTATTTTTCTTTATGACTTTAATTAAAATTCAGTAACAACATAAAACATTCGCTATCGTGCCAGTTTCCCTAAATTGAAAAGATAGTTTTCGCCCACACTAGTAAACCCTTTCCGTTTACTAAACATACACTACGAGTAAAACCCTTCCGTTTACTCTTCACTCGAGCATCAAAAATACCTGTTACTTCTTCAATGTTACCCTTTCTAGGTGATATAACATCAAATTTTCACCAGCATATTCCTTTTGCTATTACTCACACGCATAGAGTCCCTAACAAGTACTGATAGCCCTACCTAACTTTTCAGTACTATTTCTGCCTGACAGATAACCTCACTGCAGTATGGCTTCCACTTACCACCCGCTATTCAATTTTTCCTCCCGGGGAATTCTGGACAACATAAAACAAAACTTTTAATCAATAACAGGCATTAGTTCATAAAAAATACAATTCTCATTACCCAATTAACAAAGTAGAATCCCAACCATCCTCTGCTAGCCAGAAAACTGATCCAGCGCGATACTAGCAACGAGCATTCATACATCAGATACTCACTTGGGCCCATACATTCATACTATGCTAGTGTTTCACGCTAGGGTGTCAGTTGTTACTCTTTATCAAAAATCCCTGCTACCAATTACCTTCTGATTGAAGAGTAATGACTTACCAATGGATCCTCTGTTAATTAGGGCGCATCCGCAATATCGGGGGTACAGAGGAGGCCTGGCCAGTAAATAATACGCGAGGGTTGTGCCCGTTGGGTCCCGGTGGCTTACTGCTCCACACTGTGTCACTGCGCTCGCTGCGTTGGGGAAAAAGAGGCACCACCACAGCGCCGGAGGGGATGCACGGAGTTTTTGTGTGCACCTATTCCCGCGACCACCGATAATCGGAAAGCGGTCCCAGTGTGCGCAGCATGGGAGTTGGGCAAAGATTACGAGGTGAAGGATCGGCTCCTTGAACCCCCCCCCACCTCCGCTATTATACACACAGCCAAACTGAAACACCTACCTGTAGCAGCTAAAGCCCACTGTCCCCAGATAGCACGTCTACTGGGGTGGGGGAGATATTGAGCCCGATTAGCTGCGTCTGTCAACACTGCCAGCTGAGTATCACAACTGAGCTCTTCCCTACCCCGCAGACACAAGGCACCGCCTTCCCTGGGGCTTCAGAGATCATTCCAGGAGGATACCAGTGGGGGCACGCATCGTAAAGAGTGAGTGTTGGGGCTGGGAAGTAAGGCACAGGACTCCAGAACATAAGGGGAATTGTCCCCCCCCACCCATACTCACCTCACAGAAACCTGGGCCACTACAGACAAAGCAACAGACCGAAAAAGCTGCGGAGATGCACTTGGGAATCTGACCTGATTTACTTCCCCAGACATCTTTCCTTTTGTAACGTATCATTTGCTACCTCTTTTTGTATTTTGTTTGTTTTTTGTTAGTTGCACAATTGTCACTTTTTCCTCATGTAATGAAAACCCTTGCTTTTGTATTAAGCTCACTTGTTAATTTTCTCTTAATGTAATGTTACCGTTCCTACTGGGAAGCGCACAGACACCTTCGGGTAAAGTCCACGCTAAATAAAAAATTGATTAAAAAAAAATATATATATATATATATTGAACTTGGGAAACAAGTTCAATATATCTCCCTAACCTACCTCCTGTCACAAGACAGTCACTCAACTCTATCCTCTTATTCTAATTTCTTACCGCTTATTATTTTGCTTTGCTTCAGGTATTCCCTTTCTAATTGTTTCTATTGATTATTGACTCTAGTATTTCCTTGGCTCATTGATTTATTCATATGTCCCTCTAACTCTGTCTATATTTTTACTCTTGTATTACTCTCTCTTACGGCATTCCCTCTCTAATTTAGACATTCCACGCCCTCACAAGCATTGTTGCTGTCCTCTACTGATATCTATTTATTTGCAAACCTGCTGCTGGTATACTGATCTGCTCCATTTGTGCCGACTGCTTATATATTTGATTTGCTCCATGTTGTCGATCTAATTTTGTCTATCTATTTGATCTGCTCCTCTTTGCCGAGTCATAATTCCTCGCCTGTCCACCCTATTCCTTGTCTAGCCCCCATATTTCTACCCCCACTCTCCCAGTGCCCCCTTTATTCCCAATTCTCATCTCCTGTTCTACCCCCCATTTTCCTTATCCTCCCTCTCTCCACTCTTTTTTCCTCTCATGCCTACCCAACATGCCCCCCCACAGCATTAACCACCACCCCCAGGACCCTACTCTCTCCAAACATGGCCCCAACTCATGGACCATTCTCTACCCCCCCAATCTCTCCAAACATGCCAAGAAAAACTTCAAACATAAACTCTTTATCCGTAACCCTGAAACACTCATTGTTGATAACTACCTCAGCCTCACCTCCCCCATTATAACCAACTACATCTTTTACTCCATTCGTCCTTCCAAATGGAAAAGCATCTTCCTACAACACCTCCCTATCTCTAAATCAACCAAAATTCCATATGGATTCAAAATATCCACCACTCCCTCCCCAGCCTTTCTTGGTGATATTGATATCTCCATCTTCAAAACAGGTAACATCCTCATACAAGCCACGGTACCCCACCTTTCCATCTTCGAACACCACTTCAGCATTATGTCTCTCCTCCTTGACCACTCTGCGCCTAACACTCCTTCTCCCCTACGGAATAACGCCCCTCCAATCGCTCCCTCCCCCTTTCCCCCTCACTCCACCTCAACCCTCAACCATCCAGCTAACACCATCCTCCAACAATCGACTTCACCATCACCCTCCCTGGACCTCTCTACAACAAATAACATCCCCCAACCACCGTTACCTACTTCTCATCCCCCTCTAATTTCCCTCTCTCCACTTAACACCCGGAACTCACACTCCTCGGACCCCTCCACTAAAAACAGTTGCCCCCAATCCCTGACATCTACTTATCATTCCCCTCCCATAACCCCGCATCTGCCTGACCCCACAACCTCTCTCCCCCTACCCAACTACTCACGTACTCCACCATACTTGCCCTTCAATCCCCTAACACAACTCATCACCCCCTCCTCCTACCCATCCCGTACACCCTCTTCTCCCCCTATCCTGCCCCTGCAGGTCCTCCTAACTCCGCCTCCCAATCCTTTATCCCAACCCCTGATAAATACACAACCCCTCCACCCTAATATATCTGTTCTCCACTCACACTATGCCCTTTTATCCTCTCTGACCACATCTCCTGAAGTTCTTAACCTCATGTCTAACCTAGCCCAACCCCTCACACCTTACAGCACCGACATCCCTCACTCCACACCCACTACCCTATCTCCCCCTCACACCTCAGTCCACCCTCCGCAACTAACCCAGCCCACTCCCTACCACCAGATCATTCCCTTCCCCCGCCCCCTCAGTACCTCCCCTCACCCTAATTTCCCCTAACCTACACAACAGTGAACTCGACCTATCTAATTTGATCACTGAACCCCTCCCATATAACAGCCCCGTCACCCCTCACCCCACTCCCACCACCCTATCTCCCCCCTCACACATTAGCCCACCCTCTGCAACTAACCCTTATCTTTCCCTACCCCCGCCCACGCCCTTTCAGTACCCCCCTCAACCCCTATTGACACGAGCCTACATAACACTGAACCTGACCTATCCAATTTGATTACCGAACCCCTCACACCTAACAGCCACGTCACCCCTCATTCCTCACCCACTTCCCTATCTCCCCCTCACACATCAGTCCACCCTCCGTAACTAACCCAGACCACCCCCCTCGGTACCTCCCCTCTCCTTAATTGCCCAGAGCCTACACAACATCGAACTGGACCTATCTAATTTGATTACTAAACTCTCTCAATTCAGGAAAGATTTTATCTTCCACAGCTCCAAATCCCTCCCTCACCATAAAATCCCCACCCAGCCCCGCCCAAAAATCCCCCCCAGAAACCCCCCCCAAAAATTCCCCCCGAAAATCCCTAACACCAAACACAATCATTGGAGATCGACTCCTCTCCGCTGCCGTATACATAGACCTCACCGCACCTCGAACCATCTCTCCCCGTCCGACCTCTCCGACCTATGCAACTCTTACCTTCCTAGCTTACCAACCACCAACTCTCCACTCTCCTACTCCCACATCCGTTATCTTAGGGACTAATAGAATCCCCTCCTCTCCCGCTTCCCCCAGACCACTCCCCCAACTCACGTCGATCCACACCTGCCCACCCACCTTATGCAACCCCACACCACTTACATGTATGCTGGTCAACTGTCGCTCCGCAGTCCAACATGCCACGGAAATTTCAGAAACTATCCTGAGTGAATCCATTGACATTGCATTCCTCACAGAAACCTGGCTCAAAGACCACTCAACGAGCATACTTGACCTACTCTCCCCCCGGGATACTCTATTCTTAGAAAAGATAGACCTGACAGAATTGGAGGTGGTCTAGCCATTATCTTTAAAAATGAACTTCAGCTATCCCTTGTCAAAAATTCTGGATACTCCTCCTGTGAATACCTGGAAGCTGAACTGACAACCCAAAATTCCCACCCAATTCATCTACACAACATCTATCGCCCTCCAGGCCCCCGAACCCTTCATCGAGGACTTATCTGAGCTCCTGACACAATCCTCACTATCCAACTCAAAAAATCTCTTTCTTGGGGATCTTAACCTCCATTGGAACGACTCCGATGATCCCACTATCTCCCTCCTCACTAATCTGCTTGAGATCAATGAACTCAAACAACTATGCCTGTCCCCGACACACACCAAAGGAGCCATCCTTGACGCCATTCTTTCTAACGAAGATCTGGCCTCCGTGACCAATATCGTCCCCATTGACTGGTCTGACCATCACCTTATACTGTTCACCATTGCTACCAATGCAAATCTCCCCACCTCCAAAATTAACAGACCAAAGAAACTGACCAGAAATCTAAAACATATCCCCCGGGTGCCCTCGAGTCTAAACTCCAAGCTCAACTTCTTCTCATTCCCCCTCACAAAATGCTAATGAGCTCACTGAACACTTTAACAATACTGTCACTGGTATTCTTGACCAATTAGCCCCGCCGAAACTCAAAAACCAAAGAATGACCCCCTCAAACTCTTGGTTTAATACCGAGCTTAACAACGAAAGACGGTCACTCAGACTGTCTGAAAGAACCTGGAGACACCATCCCTCTCCCTCCCATCTTGCACTCCTCAGACACGCTAGATCCGCGTACAAAAAACACATCTTCAAGGAAAAGGCATCCTTCTTCCGCACTCAACTTGATCGTGCCAAAAACAGACCTAGGGAACTCTTCAAAATCATTCGTAACCAAACTTCCCCTGCACCTCCAAATCTGATCGCCTCCTCAGCCAGATGTGAAGAAATTTCCCACTTCTTCTCGGAAAAAATAGCCAAAATTGATCAATCCTTCCGTTCCACACAGCTCCCCTCCAACTCACAATGCAAACCCGTCCTCACCTCAAATGCCTACTCCACATCCCCTCGACCAGCTGACCCTGCTACCTCTCCTGAAACCAACTACCCTTACTCACAATTAAAGAACAATGCCTCCTTGCTCAACTTCCTCCCCGTGACTGAGCTAGAAGTCCTTAAAATAATTGATAATCTTAAACCGTCCTCCCACACAAAAGACCCCTTACCCTCTAACCTTGTCCCTGCCCTTAAGCACATCATCACCCCATACTGGACCACAATCATCAACACCTCTCTCTCCACTGGCTGTGTCCCCACCTCCCTTCAACTTGGACAAATCTCTCCCATAATCAAAAACCCCAATGCTGACCCCAATGACCTAAACAATCTCCGCCCCATCACTAACCTCCCCTTCTCTCAAAGGTCCTTGAAAAATGTGTCCTACTACAACTAGACAAACACATCGAAAACTTCAACCTACTTCATCCCTTTCAATCAGGCTTCAGGAAAGGCTGCAGCACCGAAACGGCAATGCTCAATGTCGTCGATGACATCCACCACTCACTTGACAATGGCGAGACCTGCCTTCTTATCCTCCTTGACCTCTCCGCAGCGTTCAATACAGTTAACCATTCAGCCCTACTTAATGTGCTTAGGACCCGTTTCGGCCTCAATGATACTGCCTACAAATGGTTCGTCTCCTACCTACAACACCGAACTCAGCAAATCAAAATTCAAAACTATCTTTCCAAACCCACTCCTGTCTCCCTTGGAGTCCCCCAAGGGTCTATTCTCTCTCCTCCCTCTTTAACCTCTTTATGGAACCCCTCACCCTCATTCTTAAACAAGCAGGCATCAATTACCACCTCTACGCCGATGACACCCAAATCTATTACAAGATTAAAACTCATGCCGACATCTTACACCTGAACAACACCCTCACCAAGATCCAAACCTGGTTCCACTCCAATCATCTCAAACTTAACCCTAATAAAACTGAAATCATTCTCTTCTCCCCTAAAAACAACCCTCTCCCCGTTCAATCATGGATCTCTGACCTTAACGCAGTCAACTGCTCACTCACCCTGTCCAACTCCGTCAAATCTCTTGGTATTTCTATCGACAACACCCTGACCCTTAACGTCCACATCAAAAACTCGGCTAAAGGAGCCCTCTTCACTCTCCGTCACCTCAAGAAAATCAAACCCTTTATACCCACTGATGATTTTAAACTTGTAGTTCAGTCACTTGTTCTTTCACGCATCGATTATGGTAATGCCATCCTCAACGGAATCCCCAAGGTCCACCTTGCTCCAATCAAAGCAGTGCTCAACCTTGCAGCCAGGCTCATTACAGACTGCAAACGCTTCGATCACATATCCCCGGCTCTCAAATCTCTTAAATGGCTTCCTATTGAAGGCAGATCTGCCTATAAAACTGCCTGCATCACCCATAAAGTCCTCTACCAAAACACTCCGCAGTACCTCTCCAAGAAACTCCTCATTGGGGGCACCACTCGACCCCTGAGAAGCACCAACTCCCTCCTCCTTATACCACCACTGCATAAAAAGAAAGCCACACAATCACGCTCCTTCTCTGGTAATGCCCCTATCATCTGGAATGCCCTCCCAAAAAACCTGCGCTGCAACCCCTCCTATTTCAGCTTAAAAAAGACCTCAAAATCCACCTCCTCAATCATTATTGGGGATCCTAACCTGTGACCTGCACTCGATCTCCAATTTCACCATGTTATATTAGTCCAGTAATTACTTGTCCATTTCATGAACATCATCGACCTAATTACTTGATATGTATAGCTCCTGCCCCTGTTTACCTATTTGATTCGTTTATCTATTTGTTTGATTTGTTTATCTATTTGATTTGTATAATCCACATATTGTTGTCATTATCTTTTATCTACTTATACGCCATGTTTGACTCAATTATTATTGGGGATCCTAACCTGTGACCTGCACCTGATCTCCAATCACCATGTTTACATTTTGTCCAGTATTATCTGTCCATTTCGCGAACATCATATACCTAGTTACTTGAAGTGTATAGCTCTTACACCTGTATATTTACTTTGTTGTATATATTTCATACGTTGTTTCATTATCTTTTTATCTATTTACATGCCATGTTTGCTTTATATTATCTTCCCATGTAAAGCGCTCTGATACCTCTGGGTCTAGCCAGCGCTATATAAAACTTTTACAATAAAAATAAAATAAAATAAAATAAAAAAAAAAAAAAAAAAAATTAGGAAGTTTAAAATGAGTGACATTCATTACGGTTCATAAATCCTGAAATAATCACTGAGTCAGGAAGTTTTAAAATGTTTATCTAAATATTTAGCAGAGTAAAATACAGAGCTGCATGATACTTAATCGCATATCAAGGATAAAGCACAAGAAATCAATTATTGATTAATGACGGTCCCTCAGAAAGGAGAAAATAGAGACAGCAGCGCAACTAAAGGTTGCATATATTTACCTAACGTGCGAGAACCAAACCCCTTGGCCAAGGAGTTGGAAAAGATGGGACCCAGGAAGGATGAAGAGCAAGACCTCCTCCAGGATCAGGACAGGACCGGTGACCTCTCTACCTACGACGCCTGCGTCGTTCCCCTCTCTGATACTCCGCTTCTCCTCGATTCTCCCGTGTCTCCCTTCAAATGGACTCCGCCTCCCCCTCCTCAGGACCTCTTCTGGACAGGGATTCAGTCTGCAATTGATCAGCTTGGCGGTCTGGAGCTCTTCTGTGTGTTCTGAGAGTAAGCTCTAATGACTCTGTGTCTGTCAGCGTCTAGTCTCCTGTGCTAACTAATTAGTTAATTCTATATCTATTATACCCTTCTACGCCCATGTACCTCCCATTAATGTTGCAAAAATATGGGACCACTACTTCTGATTGGACAGGGACAGGGGGTTGATCCTCACACCATATGAATTTAGTTCGATTTCTGAAGACCATTGTTTTTAAATACCGCCCATCAAATTTAATACATTGGCTTTATTTCCCACCCGTCTCACGACAAATTTATACATTCTCCATGTACAATGTTTCAATTTTCAACAGGAAAGACATGGGTACAGCAATTTCGGCCATCAGGTCATGGCCTTGGACGACGTCCAGGTTGACTTCATCCTTCTCTCTTGGCAGACATGCAAGACGCATGCGCAGAATCATTGTCTCTCGAGTTTCAGTTCATCAACCCCAGGCCCAAGTTTACGAACTAATAAAAGTACAAGAAGAAAATATTAAAATCACAAATAAAATGTTTCACTGTATACCCACTCTCTCTACTCTATTCCTATTTATTTATAAATTCTATCCCGCATTAGTAGCGTTAAGAAAACGACAATTTAATTATAACACGAGAGCAAGCTGTAGCATGTGAAAACATTAAGCAGCCATTTTAGAACACACTGCGCAGAAGCAGAATTTTCCCACCAAGCAAAGTAAGACGTCACACCATGTGATATGGTTGAGACATGCGCAGAAGAGTTTCCCGCGTCTTAGCGGCCATTTTAGAACAAACAAGCGTTATTTGTTAGTTAGAACACATAGGCAAGCTTCATAACTATTTATGTCGTGTATGTAAAAGTTAGTATAACAATACAAAGTTTAATATATTAATACTGTGAGGAGATTGCCTCCGAGCAAGTCTCATTTATGAGTCCTTGCTCCATCAGGAGTAATGGAAAAGTACTAAAAAAGGGTGTGGTTAAAGGAAACCTAAGGCAGGGTTTGGAAATGATATGTTAATACAAAACATGCACTAACAAAACAGTGAGACCATATATATTCATACATATATATATATTCACTGAAAAAACCATAGGTTTTAGGGACAGTTATAGTTAGTTGGACATTTCACTCGTACAAAACCATAGAAATTCCCCCGTTATAGTTAGTTCAGCTAACTATAACTCGCGCCCCGCAATGCACTGCTGATGACGTCACATATTACATCACTCATGACATGGTCAGTGACATCACTGATGACATCACTGATGACATCTCAAATGACATCACTGATGACATCACTGATGACATCATCCAGTGACTGTGTGTTTCTGTAAAGTTTAAATATGTTTAATATATTTAGGGAAAGGCGTATTGAAGAATGAGTGGGTGTATAAGTGTCTGAATGGATGATTTAGTACGTGAGTGACTGACTCTACAAGTGAGTGATTAAATGTATCTTACTGAATGCATGGGTTAGTGACTAAACTGTGTGAATGTCTGTATCCGTCTGTCTGTTGGTTTGTAAGCGGCTGCATGGCTTTCTGAATAGCTACATGAGTGTCTACATGGGTTATTGATTGATTGTCTGAGTATCTGTATGGGTGCCTGAGTGTTTGTGTGGGTGGGGTGTGTGTGACTCTGTGCATAGATGTGTGAGTTGGTGATTCACTGGGTGCATGGTTTCAAGAGTGCATCTGTGATGGCCTGTATGGGTGGGTGAGTGTGTGTATGGGTGTGTTAGTGATTGAATGTATATCTCAGTGGTACATGTGTGAGTAACTACATATGTGCAAGGCAGTATATATGTGTGTTGGAGTATATAAATGGCTATAAGTGAGAGTGTGTGATTGTGAGAGTGGCTGTATGGATGAGTGTGTACTTGTATCAGTGATTGTATAAGAGCGTAAGAATGTGCTAGTATTTGTATGAGTAAGTGAGCTGGTGTGTGTATAACTGTATAGGTGAGTAAATGGGTGTGTGATTAAGTTTTTGCATGACTGACTAGGTGTGTGAGTACCTCTATGGATGAGTGGCGGTGTGTGAGTGTTTATATAGGTGTATGAGTGCATATGATAGTCCTGTACTGAGTGACTAAGTATGAGTGACTGTACGGGTGAGTGAGTGGATGTGTGTGTAGACCTAAGAATCAGTGAGTGGGTATGTAGTTTTTGGTGTTGGAGTGTCTATGGTTTTGAGAATGGCAGTCTGTAATTTAGAGTGGGTGTATCAAAAGTTATATTAGGGTGTGAGAAGATGCATGAAATTATCACATGGATGATGTCATCAGTGATGTCATTTGAGATGTCATCAGTGATGTCATCAGTGATGTCACTGACCATGTCATGAGTGATGTAATATGTGACGTCATCAGCAGTGCATTGCGGGCGCGAGTTATAGTTAGCTGAACTAACTATAACGGGGGAATTTCTATGGTTTTGTACGAGTGAAATGTCCAACTAACTATAACTGTCCCTAAAACCTATGGTTTTTTCAGTGAATTTCAAAGGTTTTTTAAATGCTAATTTCTAACTATAACGTGTCTGAAACCTATGGTTTTTTCAGTGAATTTCAAAGGTTTTTAAATGCTAATTTCTAACTATAACGTGCCTGAAACCTATGATTTTTTAAGTGAATTTCAAAGGTTTTTTTAAATGCTAGTTTCTAACTATGCCTACAGAGGTAGGACATGTGAAGAAAGAAGAAAAAACGCACAGAAAGAAGCAAAAGATGTGCAGAAAGAACCAACAGAGGAGCAGAAAGAGGCCTTGTTGCAAAATCATCCTGTGCCCACAACTTTTTCAGACGGGTACTGGTGGTAACTGACTCTGACTAACCAGAGCCAGTGCTATGCTAAAAAACACTTAGAATACAGTGAAAACACCTACATACACTAGGGAACACTATGCGTTGGGGTACCCCTGTGATTAGCATGACCTCCTCTGCAAGTCCCTAGTACATAATGGAGAAGTGTGGCTCAATGGATAGAGCGGCAGACCCTGATGCAGAGATCTGGCCCGGGACCAGGGTTCAATTCCCGCCTCGGCGGGTCTTGGGCTCAATTTCCTCGGACCTGATAATTCTCGCCTCGGTGCCTATTCTATTCATGGGTCCCACTCTGCAACTCTGGGCAATAGCTTGCTTAATCTCCACAACGGCCCCACCAGCGCTGGGATGCCTGGCTTCACCCTGGGGGTGCCCAGGAGTGGACATTTCACAGGAAAAGCCAGGAAGGGTTCCACAGCGGTATGCGTACAGCGCCAGGACACCCCTTTGGGGGTATAAGGGCGCTTTACAAGTACAAATTTCATTTCATTTCATTTCATAATAGGGCAGGGGGATTAAAACTACCTCTTAAAACGCGCTACAGGGCGCGTTTGCACAGTGGTGAAGGGAGGGGGCCTGAGGTGACATGTGTGCAAACGCACCCCGTGGCGCGTTTTAAGTTGCGGGATTAAGTCCCCTTGAATTCTGAGGGTCCCTGGGGCCCAACTAGCCCCCAGGTACCTACAGTTAGGACCACAGAGCTGAGTTGCAGAGAGGCGTTCCGAGGCCACGCACCTTTTTTCACCTCTCTGCAACGCAACTCTGTTGTGCTTACTGAAGGTACCTGGTGGGCTAGTTGGCCCCCAGGGTCCCTCAGGATTCAAAGGGAATTAATTCCCCAACTTAAAACGCACCACAGGGCGTGTTTGCGCACATGTCACCTGAGGCCCCGCCCCCTCCCTTCACCACTGTGCAAACGCGCCCCGTGGTGCGTTTTAAGTTGGGGGATTAGGTCACCTTGAATCCTGAGGGTCCCTGGGGCCCAACTAGCCCACTAGGTACTTCCAGTAAGCACCACAGGCCTGCGTTGCAACGCCTGTAACAAATTGTGCAGTTGTGTTTAGGTAGTGAAGAGGGTCATGCTGGGGGTAGTGTTTTAGGGTTTAGGGTAGTGCAGTGGTGTTTGTGTAGTGTAGGGGGTCATGCTGGGGGTAGATTTAGGGTTTAGGGTAGTGCAGTGGTGTTTGGGTAGTGTAGGGAGTCGTGCTGGGGGGACTGTTTTAGGGTTTAGGGTAGTGCAGCGGTGTTTGGGTAGTGTAGGGGGTCGTGCTGGGGGTAGTGATTTAGGGTAGTGCAGTGGTGTTTGGGTAATGTAGGGGGTACTGCTGGGGGTAGTGTTTTAGGGTTTAGGGTAGTGCAGTGGTGTTTGGGTAGTGTAGGGGTACTGCTGGGGGTAGTTTTTTAGGGTTTAGGGTAGTGCAGGGGTGTTTGGGTAGTGTAGTGGTTCGTGCTGGGGGTAGTTTTTTAGGGTTTAGGGTAGTGCAGTGGTGTTTGTGTAGTGTAGGGGCAGTGTTTTAGGGTTTAGGGTAGTGCAGTGGTGTTTGTGTAGTGTAGGAGGTCGTGTTTTAGGGTTTAGGGTAGTGCAGTGGTCTTTGGGTAGTGTAGGGAGTCGTGCGGGGGTAGTGTTTTAGGGTTTAGGGTAGTGTAGGGGTCATGCGGGGGTAGTGTTTTAGGGATTAGGGTAGTGCATTGGTGTTTGGGTAGTGTAGGGGGTCATGCGGGGGGTAGTGTTTTAGGGTTTAGGGCAGTGCAGTGGTGTTTGGGTAGTGTAGGGGGTCGTGCTGGGGGAGTGTTTTAGGGTTTAGGGCAGTGCAGTGGTGTTCGGGTAGTGTAGGGGGTCGTGCTGGGGGAGTGTTTTAGGGTTTAGGGCAGTGCAGTGGTGTTCGGGTAGTGTAGGGGGTCGTGCTGTGGGGAGTGTTTGAGGGTTTAGGGCAGTGCAGTCGTGTTCGGGTAGTGTAGGGGGTTGTGCTGGGGGTAGTATTTTAGGGTTTAGGGTAGTGCAGTGGTGTTCGGATAGTGTAGGGGGTCATGCTGGGGGTCGTGTTCTAGGGTTTAGGGCAGTGCAGTGGTGTTTGGGCAGTATAGGGGGTAATGCTGGGGGTGGTGTTTTAGGGTTTAGGGCAGTGCAGTGGTGTTCGGGCAGTGTAGGGGTCGTGCTGGGGGTGGTGTTTCAGGGTCTAGGGCAGTGCAGTGGTGTTCGGGCAGTGTAGAGGGTATTGTTTCAGGGTTTAGGGCAGTGCAGTGGTGTTCGGGCAGTGTAGGGGGTCGTGCAGGGGGTGGTGTTTCAGGGTTTAGGGCAGTGGTGTTTGGGCAGTGTAGGGGGTTGTGCTGGGGGTGGTGTTTCAGGGTTTGGGGCAGTGCAGTGGAGTTCGAGCAGTAAAGGGGGTCGTGCTGGGGGTGGTGTTTCAGGGTCTAGGGCAGTGCAGTGGTGTTCGGGCAGTGTAGGGGGTAGTGTTTCAGGGTTTAGGGCAGTGCAGTGGTGTTCGGGCAGTGTAGGGGGTCGTGCAGGGGGTGGTGTTTCAGGGTTTAGGGCAGTTGCGTTCGGGCAGTTTAGGGGGTGGTGCAGGGGGTGGTGTTTCAGGATTTAGGGCAGTGCAGTGGTGTTCGGGCAGTGTAGGGGGTGGTGTTTCAGGGTTTAGGGCAGTGCAGTGGTGTTCGGGCAGTGTAGGGGGTCATGCAGGGGGTGGTGTTTCAGGGTTTAGGGCAGTGCAGTGGTGTTCGGGCAGTGTAGGGGGTTGTGCTGGGGCTGGTGTTTCAGGGTTTAGGGCAGTACAGTGGTCTACAGGCAGTGTAGGGGGTCGTGCTGGGGTTGGTGTTTCAGGGTTTAGGGCAGTGCAATGGTGTTCGGGCAGTGTAGGGGATTGTGCTAGGGCTGGTGTTTCAGGGTTTAGGGCAGTGCAGTGGTGTTCGGGCAGTGTAGGTGGTCGTGCTGGGGCTGGTGTTTCAGGGTTTAGGGCAGTGCAGTGGTGTCCGGGCAGTGAAGGGGGTCATGCTGGGGCTGGTGTTTCAGGGTTTAGGGCAGTGCAGTGGTGTCCGGGCAGTGAAGGGGGTCATGCTGGGGCTGGTGTTTCAGGGTTTAGGGCAGTGCAGTGGTGTTCGGGCAGTGTAGGGGGTCTTGCTGGGGCTGGTGTTCCAGAGTCTAGGGCAGTGCAGTGGTGTTCGGGCAGTGTAGGGGGTCTTGCTGGGGCTGGTGTTTCAGGGTTTAGGGCAGTGCAGTGGTGTTCGGGCAGTGTAGGGGGTCGTGCTGGGGGTGGTGTTTCAGGGTTTAGGGCAGTGCAGTGGTGTTCGGGCAGTGTAGGGGGTCGTGCTGGGGCTAGTGTTTCAGGATTTAGGGCAGAGCAATGGTGTTCAGGCAGTGTAGGGGGTTTTGCTGGAGGTGGTGTTTCAGGGTTTAGGGCAGTGCAGTGGTGTTCATGCAGTGTAGGGGGTGGTGTTTCAGGGTTTAGGGCAGTGGTGTTCAGGCAGTGTAGGGGGTCTTGCTGGGGTTGATGTTTCAGGGTTTAGGGCAGTGCAGTGGTGTTCGGGCAGTGTAGGGGGTCGTGCTGGGCGTGGTGTTTCAGGGTTTAGGGCAGTGCAGTGGTGTTCGGGCAGTGTAGGGTGTCGTGCTGAGGGGTGGTGTTTCAGGGTTTAGGGCAGTGCAGTGGTGTTCGGGCAGTGTAGGGGGTCATGCAGGGGGTGGTGTTTCAGGGTTTAGGGCAGTGCAGTGGTGTTCGGGCAGTGTAGGGGGTCGTGCAGGGGGTGGTGTTTGAGGGTTTAGGGCAGTGCAGTGGTGTTCGGCCAGTGTAGGTGGTCTTGCTGGGGGTGGTGTTTCAGGCTTTAGTGCAGTGGTGTTCGGGCAGTGTAGGGGGTCTTGCTGGGGGTGGTGTTTCAGGGTTTAGGGCAGTGCAGTGGTGTTCGGGCAGTGTAGGGGGTCGTACTGGGGCTGGTGTTTCATGGTTTAGGGCAGTGCAGTGGTGTTCGGGCAGTGTAGGGGGTCGTGCTGGGGGTGGTGTTTCAGGGTTTAGGGCAGTGCAGTGGTGTTCGGGCAGTGTAGGGGGTCATGCTGGGGGTGGTGTTTCAGGGTTTAGGGCAGTGCAGTGATGTTCGGGCAGTGTAGGGGGTCTTGCTGGGGGTGGTGTTTCAGGGTTTAGGGCAGTGGTGTTCCGGCAGTGTAGGGGGTCTTGCTGGGGGTGATGTTTCAGGGTTTAGGGCAGTGCAGTGGTGTTCGGGCAGTGTAGGGGGTCTTGCTGGGGGTAGTGTTTAGGGCAGTGCAGTGGTGTTCGTGCAGTGTAGGGGGTCGTGCTGGGGGTGGTGTTTCAGGGTTTAGGGCAGTGCAGTAGTGTTCGGGCAGTGTAGGGGATCGTTCAGGGGTGGTGTTTCAGGGTTTAGGGCAGTGCAGTGGTGTTCGGGCAGTGTCGGGGGTTGTGCTGGGGGTGGTGTTTCAGGGTTTAGGGCAGTGCAGTGGTGTTCGGGCATTGTAGGGGGTCTTGCAGGGGGTGGTGTTTCAGGGTTTAGGGCAGTGCAGTGGTGTTCGGGCAGTGTAGGGATCGTGCTGGGGCTGGTGTTTCAGGGTTTAGGGCAGTGCAGTGGTGTTCGGGCAGTGTAGGGGGTCTTGCTGGAGGTGGTGTTTCAGGGTTTAGGGCAGTGGTGTTCGGGCAGTGTAGGGGGTCTTGCTGGGGGTGATGTTTCAGGGTTTAGGGCAGTGCAGTGGTGTTCGGGCAGTGTAGGGGGTCTTGCTGGGGGTAGTGTTTCAGGGTTTAGGGCAGTGCAGTGGTGTTTGTGTAGTGTAGGGGTTCATGCTGGGGGTAGATTTAGGGTTTAGGGTAGTGCAGTGGTGTTTGGGTAGTGTAGGGAGTCGTGCTGGGGGGACTGTTTTAGGGTTTAGGGTAGTGCAGTGGTGTTTGGGTAGTGTAGGGGTTGTGCTGGGGGTAGTGATTTAGGGTAGTGCAGTGGTGTTTGGGTAATGTAGGGGGTACTGCTGGGGGTAGTGTTTTAGGGTTTAGGGTAGTGCAGTGGTGTTTGGGTAGTGTAGGGGTACTGCTGGGGGTAGTTTTTAGGGTTTAGGGTAGTGCAGGGGTGTTTGGGTAGTGTAGTGGTTCGTGCTGGGGGTAGTTTTTTAGGGTTTAGGGTAGTGCAGTGGTGTTTGTGTAGTGTAGGGGGCAGTGTTTTAGGGTTTAGGGTAGTGCAGTGGTGTTTGTGTAGTGTAGGAGGTCGTGTTTTAGGGTTTAGGGTAGTGCAGTGGTCTTTGGGTAGTGTAGGGAGTCGTGCGGGGGTAGTGTTTTAGGGTTTAGGGTAGTGTAGGGGGTCATGCGGGGGTAGTGTTTTAGGGATTAGGGTAGTGCATTTGTGTTTGGGTAGTGTAGGGGGTCATGCGGGGGGTAGTGTTTTAGGGTTTAGGGCAGTGCAGTGGTGTTTGGGTAGTGTAGGGGGTCGTGCTGGGGGGAGTGTTTTAGGGTTTAGGGCAGTGCAGTGGTGTTCGGGTAGTGTAGGGGGTCGTGCTGGGGGAGTGTTTGAGGGTTTAGGGCAGTGCAGTCGTGTTCGGGTAGTGTAGGGGGTTGTGCTGGGGGTAGTATTTTAGGGTTTAGGGTAGTGCAGTGGTGTTCGGATAGTGTAGGGGGTCATGCTGGGGGTCGTGTTCAAGGGTTTAGGGCAGTGCAGTGGTGTTTGGGCAGTATAGGGGGTAATGCTGGGGGTGGTGTTTTAGGGTTTAGGGCAGTGCAGTGGTGTTCGGGCAGTGTAGGGGGTCGTGCTGGGGGTGGTGTTTCAGGGTCTAGGGCAGTGCAGTGGTGTTCGGGCAGTGTAGGGGGTAGTGTTTCAGGGTTTAGGGCAGTGCAGTGCAGTGGTGTTCGGGCAGTGTAGGGGGTCGTGCAGGGGTGGTGTTTCAGGGTTTAGGGCAGTGGTGTTTGGGCAGTGTAGGGGGTTGTGCTGGGGGTGGTGTTTCAGGGTTTGGGGCAGTGCAGTGGAGTTCGAGCAGTAAAGGGGTCGTGCTGGGGGTGGTGTTTCAGGGTTTAGGGCAGTGCAGTGGTGTTCGGGCAGTGTAGGGGGTGGTGCAGGGGGTGGTGTTTCAGGGTTTAGGGCAGTGCAGTGGTGTTCGGGCAGTGTAGGGGGTGGTGTTTCAGGGTTTAGGGCAGTGCAGTGGTGTTCGGGCAGTGTAGGGGGTCATGCAGGGGGTGGTGTTTCAGGGTTTAGGGCAGTGCAGTGGTGTTCGGGCAGTGTAGGGGGTTGTGCTGGGGCTGGTGTTTCAGGGTTTAGGGCAGTACAGTGGTCTTCAGGCAGTGTAGGGGGTCGTGCTGGGGTTGGTGTTTCAGGGTTTAGGGCAGTGCAATGGTGTTCGGGCAGTGTAGGGGATTGTGCTAGGGCTGGTGTTTCAGGGTTTAGGGCAGTGCAGTGGTGTTCGGGCAGTGTAGGTGGTCGTGCTGGGGCTGGTGTTTCAGGGTTTAGGGCAGTGCAGTGGTGTCCGGGCAGTGAAGGGGGTCATGCTGGGGCTGGTGTTTCAGGGTTTAGGGCAGTGCAGTGGTGTTCGGGCAGTGTAGGGGGTCTTGCTGGGGCTGGTGTTCCAGAGTCTAGGGCAGTGCAGTGGTGTTCGGGCAGTGTAGGGGGTCTTGCTGGGGCTGGTGTTTCAGGGTTTAGGGCAGTGCAGTGGTGTTCGGGCAGTGTAGGGGGTCGTGCTGGGGGTGGTGTTTCAGGGTTTAGGGCAGTGCAGTGGTGTTCGGGCAGTGTAGGGGTCGTGCTGGGGCTAGTGTTTCAGGATTTAGGGCAGAGCAATGGTGTTCAGGCAGTGTAGGGGGTTTTGCTGGAGTTGGTGTTTCAGGGTTTAGGGCAGTGCAGTGGTGTTCATGCAGTGTAGGGGGTGGTGTTTCAGGGTTTAGGGCAGTGGTGTTCAGGCAGTGTAGGGGGTCTTGCTGGGGTTGATGTTTCAGGGTTTAGGGCAGTGCAGTCGTGTTCGGGCAGTGTAGGGGGTCGTGCTGGGCGTGGTGTTTCAGGGTTTAGGGCAGTGCAGTGGTGTTCGGGCAGTGTAGGGTGTCGTGCTGAGGGGTGGTGTTTCAGGGTTTAGGGCAGTGCAGTGGTGTTCGGGCAGTGTAGGGGGTCGTGCAGGGGGTGGTGTTTCAGGGTTTAGGGCAGTGCAGTGGTGTTCGGGCAGTGTAGGGGGTCGTGCAGGGGGTGGTGTTTCAGGGTTTAGGGCAGTGCAGTGGTGTTCGGCCAGTGTAGGTGGTCTTGCTGGGGGTGGTGTTTCAGGCTTTAGTGCAGTGGTGTTCGGGCAGTGTAGGGGGTCTTGCTGGGGGTGGTGTTTCAGGGTTTAGGGCAGTGCAGTGGTGTTCGGGCAGTGTAGGGGGTCGTGCTGGGGCTGGTGTTTCATGGTTTAGGGCAGTGCAGTGGTGTTCGGGCAGTGTAGGGGGTCGTGCTGGGGGTGGTGTTTCAGGGTTTAGGGCAGTGCAGTGGTGTTCAGGCAGTGTAGGGGGTCATGCTGGGGGTGGTGTTTCAGGGTTTAGGGCAGTGCAGTGGTGTTCGGGCAGTGTAGGGGGTCTTGCTGGGGGTGGTTGTAGGAGAGTAGGATCTGCTTCACAGGGGTACCCCCACTTTTTGCTGATACTTCACTGGTTTTCGACATTAGTCTGGCTGGGGCCCTGCTATTCAGAACCCCAGCCTAGCTGTTTCCTCTTTAAAAGGGTCTCCATGTGCCTTAGGCACATCACTGATTGGGATCTGGAGTGCCCTTGTAAGTCCCTAGTATATGGTATACTATGTACCAAGGGCATAGGTACCTCAGAGGCCTGCCAGGGGCTGCAGCATGTATTATGCCACCCCTGGTAGGCCATCCAAACTGACACCACAGGTCTGCTACTGCAGCCTGGGTAAGGTGGTGCATGCACCCCTTGCTGTGGTATAGGTTACCTATATCACTAAAAGCATACACACATATAACCCTATAAGTCACTCCTAAGGCAGGCCTTATCAATCCTAAAGGCAGAGTGCATGGTTCTTATGTGAGAGGGTTCTCCTGCACGAGCAGGGCCCCTCTGCAGCGTTCGGAGACCATCTCTGATGCTGTTTGTAGTGCAGCCTGACCATATACTCTTAAACGCATTATATCCTCGCGGTAAAATGCTAACTATGGAATGGCTGCACCAAAACATGTCGTGTTTGGTGTCAAACATCTTGGAATACTACCCCCCGCCAATCCTGGCGGCGGGGGTAGCATTCCACCCTTCTAGAGGGAAAGGCATGTTAACTCTGACGAGTCCGGTAACTTCTTTCCAGAGCCCTGGCATCACAAAATGGATGCTGCTGCCACAGACACGAGTCTGGCCTCCTGCTGCTGGACGAAACTCCGGCAGGGGAGGCCTGGACAATAGGTTTCCTGTCCCAGGGAGGTGTGACCACCTCCCCAGACAGGACAATGTGTATTGGGGCTGGGCGGGAGCACTTTCGGGTGCTTTGAAGTCCTGCACTGGGGGCACATTTGGTGTCCCTGTGCATACCCCAGTTCAAACCGGATCAGGGGCTTGCAGCCCCTGCTTTGGCGCGAACTGGACAAAGGGAAAGGGGTGTAGCCACCCCTCTGCCCTGACCCACCCATAGGTGGGGCCACAGAGTAGTCCATCCCCTATTTTTGGAATAAAGGTAGGAACCCAGTCCTTAGGACTTTAGATTATACCTGGACGAAACTCTGAAACAGAATCCTGGACCTTCGACGCTCTACTCACGATTAGAGGACTGAAGAATCTCCCTTGGGGTCAAGGAGTGACTCCCCTGCTTGGCAGGCACCAAAGAAGCATCTGTCCGGTTCGCATTACTGAAGCTCCCGTCGGACGCCGAAGTCATCGCATCACCAGAGGTGGATTCTCAGACTTTCCCGAGGCTACCCTGAGTCCCCAGCAAAGCTGAGGCCCGTGGCTATCGTGGGTGACTTGAGACCGTGACCCCTGGACACCGAGCACACTTGCAAGTGCACCATCTTCTGGGTCTCCCAAGAAGTCGTGCTTTGGGCTCCGAGTAGCCCTAGCCTCCAGCACCACCTGCACCGAAGATCACTGGCCCCCACTCCACGAGTGTCCTGTAAGCCAGCTCCACGTGCGGCGTCACGAGGCTCCTTTGCGGTCGCTAGCCCGTTGGCTAGTAGCCCTTACCGAAGGCCAATCTTTTCTTTACTTGGCAGTCTGGTTGCTCCAGGCCTGCCCTCACTTACCCTTGCTGGGTGAGTTCCCCAGACCTTGCTGGTCTGCATCATCGACGATCTACATCTTACTCAAGACTTGCCGTTGCCAAGGCTTGTTGGGTCCAATCTGGTCGCCGACACCTCTGCACTCGACAGACATCGAGCAACAGCCCGAATCCTGCTCCTGGTTGCCGACAACGCCTCCTGGACCTCGTGGCTGAAGAGTCAAGACGACCGTCATCGAATCTGAAGCACTCGACATCGGTGGGCATCTGTCCATCGCCTCCCTGGTCACTGGCTAGTGACCCAGACTCTGTCCCCTCTGCTTTCAGGTTCTTCAGAACTCCGATCCACTCTTGGATCCACCCGGACACTTTTCTCCTGGTCGCCAGCAGCACTTTGCAGCAGATCGCCATAAGAACCGACGACGAAACCCGACCCCGAAAGGCACCTATGCACCCGGCTTCCCTGGGTGAGGTAACACGAGTACTCCGGTGCTCCCGTGGGTAGAGACTCTTCAAAGTCCTAGATCTCAAAGGGTTTTGTCCTAGTCCTCTTCTAAGTGTCCCTTTCCTCTATTTTCCCGATCCCGACTTTCTCCATAGAAGTTAACGGCGTATCGCGGTTGTGTATTTACACTGCACGCGTCTCCCGTGGGTCCCCTGTGTCACTACCTTGGGTGGTTCCTTGTGGTCCAAGCACTTCTAGAGGCTCTAGGCCTAGTGTCTAGTTCAGTCGTGGTTCGCATACCACTTTATTGGTATATGGTTTGGTACGCCCCTAGGGCCCAAACGTGTATTTGTGCTATTACTGTGACTTAAGATCTTATAACCTATGTACTTCGAACTCTAGCCTCATAAAGAGACTAGAGGGGTGTGTTTAGTAATAAATACATATATTTTGAATATATACCTGGTGTGGTGCTCTTTCATTTGGTCACTCAAGAGATTATAGACTGGTAAAACAAGCTGCTTTACATTCCTTCAAGACTTAGCCTGAAGGCTGCTCTCCATAGCTACCACTAGGATAGCTTTCAATAAGGTTGTCTTTAACCTACCTACCATAAGAGTCGATTTGGACTGGTGCAAGGTGCCCACTATAATTAGTGGACAGCATATGCCAGGCCAACTTCTCACATTGGTGTGCAGCGTGTGGGATTCCAGCTTGCTATTGTTTTACCAGATAATCTCAATTGAATTGATCAACTGAAAACCACTAAAGGTACCTAAGGTACATATAATTTAAGCTTAGAATATCAGTAAGTTCTACTGAACTTAGAGTTGTGTGTTAAGGGATAGCACAACCCTTTCTACAACTCAAGAGAGTTTAGTAGGCCACACTAGAGTAGGTAGTGCATACACCACACCACACTAGTAATGTCTTTAAAAGCAGGATCTAGAGATGCCCTGCAGGAAGCCATTGAGCTTCCCCCTCCAAGTATGACACACTCCCATTCTTGGAACTGAGAGCTTTGTGTAACGTGAGGAAATTAAGGACAGGCCAAAGTCCCACCACCCAACACCTCCAGGAGTTGTTGGTGGCTTATGATCTTAGTAAGTCCTCAGGGACTGAAGGGGTAGGAGCAGAGGGTGGGCCAGCAGATGAGGAAGAGGCCAGGGGTACTACTACCCCCAGCCCCCCCTCTGAAACTGACCAGGAGGGTGACAATGACCCTGACCTGGAAAACCCAATCCCTTCTGGGGAAGATGAAGATGAGGATCTGGAGAACCACACCTTTGTCCCCCCAGGAAGGATTATGAGTGTGCTCAGAAAGTCTAGGTCTCCTTCTCAGGAGTCTAACCACTCTGGCACCTCAATAGGGAGCTCTGTTTCTTCTCACAGGAGGGAATCCTCTCATGAGAGAAGAAAGAGACTGGTCCAGTATGAGGAAACTCAACTGGAGATCAGGAAGAAGCAATTGGCTTTAGATAGAGAATCCCTAGATCTCCTTAGGGAGAGAAGAAAGTTGGGACTAGAGTCCCATGGTGGCAGCCATGTCCCTAGAGATAGGGAAAGGTCCTATGACCATAGGAACCTGAGCAAGATTGTCCCTCCCTACCAGAGTGGGGATGATATCCACAAATGGATAACTGCTTTAGAGAGGGCCTGTAAAGTACAGAAGGTCCCTCAGGAGCAGTGGGCAGCAATCTTGTGGCTCTCCTTTGCTGACAAAGGTAGAGACAAGCTCCTCACTGTTAGAGAGGAGGATGCTGACAATTACAAGGTCTTGAAGAGTGCTCTTATTGATGGGTTTGGCCTAACCACTGAACAGTACAGGTTGAAGTTCAGAGACACCCAAAAAGCACAGACTCAAGACTGGGTAGACTATGTGGATTGTTCTGCCAAGGCTCTGGAAGGCTGGTTGATGGGCAGTAAGGTGTGTGACTTCTCAGGATTGTATAATCTGATAATGAGGGAGCAGATTCTTAATAACTGTCAAAACCAGCTGTTGCATCAGTACCTGGTTGACTCTGATCTGACCTCTCCCCAAGAATTGGGAAAGAAGGCAGACAAATGGGTCAGAACCAGGGTGAAGCAGAAGGTACAGAACCAAGGTGGGGAAACCAAGAAGCAAGATGCTAAGAACTCTGACAAGGGTGGGGAGAAGGGTAAAGATCAAAAGTCTTCATCAGGCCCCCAAAAATCTTCTTCTGGTGGGGATTCCCAGTCTACCAAGGGTAAAGGCCAAAGAAAACCATGGTGCAAGGTCTGTAAGCAAAAGACCCACTGGACCAGTGATTGCACCAAGTCCAAAGACTCCAGTCCAGCATCCACCAATGCCCCTAAGGCACCTGTTCCCCCTAGTACAGTTGGTGGAAGTGCTCCAGCAAAGGGTTTAGTAGGGTTCACCCTGGGAACTGAGTTGGGCTCTGACTTAGTCAGGGAACTGACTCAGGCTGTGTTAGTCTGTGATGGAGGCATGGATGTGACCTCCACTGTGAGTCCCAGTAATCTGGGCAAGTACAGACAACAGCCTTTAATCAATGGACGAGAGGCTTTGGCATTTAGGGACACAGGGGCAAGTGTCACAATGGTGACACAAGACCTTGTGCTACCTGGGCAAGTTATACTTGGTGAAATGTACCAAGTGACCAATGCTAGCAATGTCAGAACAGACCATACTCTGGCAGTTGTTAACTTCTCCTGGGGAGGGGTAACTGGCCTTAAGAAGGTTGTGGTAAGTGCAAACCTACCAGTCGAATGCTTGCTTGGCAATGACTTAGAGACTTCTGCTTGGGCAGAAGTGGAGCTCAGGACCCATGCAGAAATGCTGGGGATCCCTGCAGATGTGTTTGCTGTGACCAGGTCACAAGCTAAACTGTCTAAAACTGAACAGGCCTTGGATTCTGGAAGAATGGACCAAGTGCCTTCCAAGAGGAGGAGTAGTAGGGTTAAGGCAGTGCCTTCCCCCTTGGCTCAGGAGGAAGATCAGTCCCTTGAGGGGGATGATCTCAGCCCTGAAGAAGGAACTGTCCCAGAGGAACTTGAGCCTGACCAGGTTGAGTTCTTGGGGACAGGGGGACCTTCTAGGGCAGATCTGAGCCAGGAGCAGCAGAGCTGCCCCTCCCTTGAACCCCTCAGACAGCAAGCTGCTGCTGAGGCTGCTGGGAAAGCTAGTGGTCCCCATACAGTGTATTGGGATGATGGACTCCTGTACTCAGAGAGTAGAGACCCCAAGCCTGGTGCTACCAGGAGGTTGGTAATACCTTTGAAGTTCAGGGGCTTCCTATTGACCCTAGCCCATGATATTCCCTTAGCAGGACACCTGGGCCAGAACAAGACTTGGGACAGAATTGTCCCTCACTTTCACTGGCCCCACATGTCTGAAGACAGTAAGGAGTTTTGTCGCTCCTGTGTAACCTGCCAAGCCAGTGGCAAAGCAGGTGGCACTACAAAGGCCCCCCTGATACCACTACCTGTGGTGGGGGTGCCCTTTGAGAGGGTAGGGATTGACATTGTTGGTCCCATGGATCCCCAAACAGCATCTGGGCACAGATTTATACTGGTGGTAGTGGATCATGCCACCAGGTATCCAGAGGCTATACCCCTTAGGACCACTACGGCACCTGTGGTGGCAAGGGCCCTCCTGGGAATTTTCTCAAGAGTGGGCTTTCCTAAGGAGGTGGTATCAGACAGGGGTGCAAACTTCATGTCTGGGTACTTAAAGGCAATGTGGAAGGAGTGTGGAGTTACTTATAAGTTCACCACACCCTATCACCCACAATGCAATGGTTTAGTTGAGAGATTCAACAAAACCTTGAAGGGCATGATTAAAGGGCTCCCAGAAAAGCTTAGGCGTAGATGGGACATACTCTTGCCCTGCCTTTTATTCGCATATAGGGAGGTGCCTCAGAAGGGGGTTGGTTACAGCCCTTTTGAACTTCTGTTTGGCCACCCTGTGAGGGGTCCACTGTGCTTGGTGAAGGAAGGATGGGAGTTACCTCTCAAGCCCCCAAAGCAAGATATAGTGGACTATGTACTTGGTCTCCGCTCCAGGATGGCTGAGTACATGAAAAAGGCAACCAAAAACCTTGAGGCTAGCCAGGAACTTCAAAAGGCCTGGCATGACCAAAGAGCTGTCCTAACTGTTTACCAGCCAGGACAGAAGGTGTGGGTGTTGGAGCCAGTGGCCCCAGCAGCTCTCCAAGACAAATGGAGTGGACCCCACACTATTGTTGAGCAGAAGGGTGAGGTCACTTACTTAGTAGACCTGGGAACACCCAGGAGTCCCCACAGGGTTCTCCATGTCAACAGACTTAAGCCATATGTGGACAGGGCAGACATGGGCTTGCTCATGGCTACTGATGAAGGGCAGGAGGAAGAGAGTGACCCACTCCCTGACCTGCTCTCACAGAACCCTGACGATGGGTCAGTTGATGGTGTAGCCTTGGCAGGCAGCCTCACTACCCAGCAACAAACTGATTGCAGGCAAGTCCTCAATCAGTTTAGACATATGTTTTCTCTGACACCCAGTCAGACCACCTGGTGCACTCATGAAGTGGACACTGGGGACAGTCTGCCTATTAAAAACAAGATTTATAGGCAACCTGACCATGTCAGGGACTGTATCAGGACTGAAGTCCAGAAGATGTTGGAATTGGGAGTGATTGAGCCCTCAGATAGCCCTTGGGCTAGTCCAGTAGTCCTAGTACCTAAACCTCACACCAGTGGTGGGAAAAGAGAGATGAGGTTTTGTGTAGACTACAGGGGCCTCAATGCAGTCACTAGGACTGATGCCCATCCAATACCCAGGGCAGATGAGCTCATAGATACTTTGGCCTCTGCCAAATATCTCAGCACATTTGACCTAACAGCTGGCTACTGGCAGATCAGACTAGCTGATGCTGCAAAGCCCAAAACAGCATTTTCAACCCCTAGTGGGCATTATCAATTTGTGGTGATGCCCTTTGGTCTGAAAAATGCACCTGCCACTTTCCAGAGGCTGGTGAACACAGTTCTCACAGGACTGGAGGCCTATAGTGCAGCTTATCTAGATGATATTGCTGTCTTTAGCTCCACCTGGGAGGATCACCTGGTCCACCTCAGGAATGTTTTACAGGCCCTGCAAAAGGCAGGCCTGACTATCAAGGCCACTAAGTGCCAGATAGGGCAGAGTCAGGTTGTGTACCTGGGCCACCTTGTGGGTGGAGGCCAGGTTCAACCTTTGCAGAGCAAGATCCAGACCATCATGGACTGGACTGCTCCAACTACCCAGACTCAGGTGAGAGCCTTCTTAGGCCTGACTGGGTACTATAGGAGATTTGTCAAGGGGTATGGATCAATAGTGACACCCTTGAATGACTTAACTTCTAAAAAAATGCCCAAAAAGGTTCAGTGGACAGTTAGCTGTCAAAAGGCATTTGATGACCTCAAGCAGGCCATGTGCACTGCTCCAATTCTGCAGAGTCCTGATTACTCCAAGAAGTTCATTGTTCAAACAGATGCATCTGAATTGGGGGTAGGGGCTGTACTGTCACAATTGAATGAAGAAGGTCAGGATCAGCCAGTAGCTTTTATTAGCAGAAGGCTGACCCCTAGAGAGAAACGTTGGTCAGCCATAGAGAGGGAGGCCTTTGCTGTGGTCTGGGCTCTGAAGAAGTTGAGGCCATACTTGTTTGGTACACACTTCCTGGTTCAGACAGACCATAAGCCCCTCTTATGGCTAAAACAAATGAAGGGTGAAAACCCCAAACTGCTTAGGTGGTCCATTTCCCTACAGGGGATGGACTTTACAGTGGAACATAGGCCTGGGAGTAACCATGCGAATGCAGATGGACTCTCTAGGTATTTCCACTTAGAACATGAAGACTTAACTGGGCAAGGTTAGTTTAATGTCCCTACGTTTGGGGGGGGTTGTGTAGGAGAGTAGGATCTGCTTCACAGGGGTACCCCCACTTTTTGCTGATACTTCACTGGTTTTCGACATTAGTCTGGCTGGGGCCCTGCTATTCAGAACCCCAGCCTAGCTGTTTCCTCTTTAAAAGGGTCTCCATGTGCCTTAGGCACATCACTGATTGGGATCTGGAGTGCCCTTGTAAGTCCCTAGTATATGGTATACTATGTACCAAGGGCATAGGTACCTCAGAGGCCTGCCAGGGGCTGCAGCATGTATTATGCCACCCCTGGTAGGCCATCCAAACTGACACCACAGGTCTGCTACTGCAGCCTGGGTAAGGTGGTGCATGCACCCCTTGCTGTGGTATAGGTTACCTATATCACTAAAAGCATACACACATATAAACCTATAAGTCACTCCTAAGGCAGGCCTTATCAATCCTAAAGGCAGAGTGCATGGTTCTTATGTGAGAGGGTGCCCCTGCACGAGCAGGGCCCCTCTGCAGCGTTCGGAGACCATCTCTGATGCTGTTTGTAGTGCAGCCTGACCATATACTCTTAAACGCATTATATCCTCGCGGTAAAATGCTAACTATGGAATGGCTGCACCAAAACATGTCGTGTTTGGTGTCAAACATCTTGGAATACTACCCCCCGCCAATCCTGGCGGCGGGGGTAGCATTCCACCCTTCTAGAGGGAAAGGCATGTTAACTCTGACGAGTCCGGTAACTTCTTTCCAGAGCCCTGGCATCACAAAATGGATGCTGCTGCCACAGACACGAGTCTGGCCTCCTGCTGCTGGACGAAACTCCGGCAGGGGAGGCCTGGACAATAGGTTTCCTGTCCCAGGGAGGTGTGACCACCTCCCCAGACAGGACAATGTGTATTGGGGCTGGGCGGGAGCACTTTCGGGTGCTTTGAAGTCCTGCACTGGGGGCACATTTGGTGTCCCTGTGCATACCCCAGTTCAAACCGGATCAGGGGCTTGCAGCCCCTGCTTTGGCGCGAACTGGACAAAGGGAAAGGGGTGTAGCCACCCCTCTGCCCTGACCCACCCATAGGTGGGGCCACAGAGTAGTCCATCCCCTATTTTTGGAATAAAGGTAGGAACCCAGTCCTTAGGACTTTAGATTATACCTGGACGAAACTCTGAAACAGAATCCTGGACCTTCGACGCTCTACTCACGATTAGAGGACTGAAGAATCTCCCTTGGGGTCAAGGAGTGACTCCCCTGCTTGGCAGGCACCAAAGAAGCATCTGTCCGGTTCGCATTACTGAAGCTCCCGTCGGACGCCGAAGTCATCGCATCACCAGAGGTGGATTCTCAGACTTCCCCGAGGCTACCCTGAGTCCCCAGCAAAGCTGAGGCCCGTGGCTATCGTGGGTGACTTGAGACCGTGACCCCTGGACACCGAGCACACTTGCAAGTGCACCATCTTCTGGGTCTCCCAAGAAGTCGTGCTTTGGGCTCCGAGTAGCCCTAGCCTCCAGCACCACCTGCACCGAAGATCACTGGCCCCCACTCCACGAGTGTCCTGTAAGCCAGCTCCACGTGCGGCGTCACGAGGCTCCTTCGCGGTCGCTAGCCCGTTGGCTAGTAGCCCTTACCGAAGGCCAATCTTTTCTTTACTTGGCAGTCTGGTTGCTCCAGGCCTGCCCTCACTTACCCTTGCTGGGTGAGTTCCCCAGACCTTGCTGGTCTGCATCATCGACGATCTACATCTTACTCGAGACTTGCCGTTGCCAAGGCTTGTTGGGTCCAATCTGGTCGCCGACACCTCTGCACTCGACAGACATCGAGCAACAGCCCGAATCCTGCTCCTGGTCGCCGACAACGCCTCCTGGACCTCGTGGCTGAAGAGTCAAGACGACCGTCATCGAATCTGAAGCACTCGACATCGGTGGGCATCTGTCCATCGCCTCCCTGGTCACTGGCTAGTGACCCAGACTCTGTCCCCTCTGCTTTCAGGTTCTTCAGAACTCCGATCCACTCTTGGATCCACCCGGACACTTTTCTCCTGGTCGCCAGCAGCACTTTGCAGCAGATCGCCATAAGAACCGACGACGAAACCCGACCCCGAAAGGCACCTATGCACCCGGCTTCCCTGGGTGAGGTAACACGAGTACTCCGGTGCTCCCGTGGGTAGAGACTCTTCAAAGTCCTAGATCTCAAAGGGTTTTGTCCTAGTCCTCTTCTAAGTGTCCCTTTCCTCTATTTTCCCGATCCCGACTTTCTCCATAGAAGTTAACGGCGTATCGCGGTTGTGTATTTACACTGCACGCGTCTCCCGTGGGTCCCCTGTGTCACTACCTTGGGTGGTTCCTTGTGGTCCAAGCACTTCTAGAGGCTCTAGGCCTAGTGTCTAGTTCAGTCGTGGTTCGCATACCACTTTATTGGTATATGGTTTGGTACGCCCCTAGGGCCCAAACGTGTATTTGTGCTATTACTGTGATTTAAGATCTTATAACCTATGTACTTCGAACTCTAGCCTCATAAAGAGACTAGAGGGGTGTGTTTAGTAATAAATACATATATTTTGAATATATACCTGGTGTGGTGCTCTTTCATTTGGTCACTCAAGAGATTATAGACTGGTAAAACAAGCTGCTTTACATTCCTTCAAGACTTAGCCTGAAGGCTGCTCTCCATAGCTACCACTAGGATAGCTTTCAATAAGGTTGTCTTTAACCTACCTACCATAAGAGTCGATTTGGACTGGTGCAAGGTGCCCACTATAATTAGTGGACAGCATATGCCAGGC